>JAOWCC010001501.1:9790159-10011850 GCA_030867875.1 Actinernus sp. WN-2022
CATGTAAGTACCCCCCCCCCCCCTGGGGCCATTTAGCGATTCAGATAGACCATAGTAGTGTTAGAATTTTCCGTTGATTGTCTAGTTTTCTCCAGCCAAGTTTTTTGAATAGATCATCAGCATTGGCGTCGTAATTGGAAAAAGTCAAAATTCGTACAGTACGATTTTGTAGCTTTTGAAGTTTAGTGGCAAGAGTTTTATTGCAATTTCCCCAAACGACGCTACAGCCGTGAGTCGAAATGGGGCTGCACTCAAGCATTATATAGATACACAAAAGTGTTTCAAAGGGTACAAAAGGTCTCGTGCGTTTCAGGGCGCCAATGCCAGAGGCAATTTTCTTTGACAGTTTGTCTATGTGCACATTCCAAGATAAGTGTTCGTCAATATGCACTCCAAGACATTTTGTGGATGTAACCCGATTAACAGAGGCACCATCAATAAAAAGAGAGGGAGCTCTGTCGAACGTACTTAACCTTTGCCTTGACCCTATTAACATGTATTCAGTCTTGGACTTATTAAGGGTGAGCTTATTTGCAATGAGCCATTCACTAACCCTCACAAGATCTTGGTTCAACTCATGGTCTATGTGATTGATATCATTGCTGGCAAAAGTTAAGTGCGTGTCATCGGCGTACATCCGAGGTTGAGAATGAGAGAGACAATTAGGCAAATCGTTTATGTAAAGTATAAAGAGAAGAAGACCTAGGATAGTTTCCTTCGGGAATGCCACAGGTTAGGGGTTGGGTGTCTGAGAGAGAACCATTTACGAAGCATCTTTGTTTGCGAATATCCAAATATGATTTGAACCAGTTACTGTGAGGCGCTTCCAACGCCAAAAACATTTAATTTAGATAATAAAATGGCATGGTCAACAGTGTCGAAAGCCTTCTTAAGATCAAGGAATACCACTGCATTAACACTGCCTTTGTCACTATTGAAAGCCCAGTTGTCAGTGGCTTCGAGTAAGGGAAGCGTCGCATATCGATTTTTCCACGAGAAACGTCCAGCGAAGTTTGGGGGTGGGGGGGGGGGGGGGGGGGGGGGTTTGACTTGTGACGTTTCTCCGTGGAAAAATCGATAGTTTTCAGAAACATCACATCACATATCTCTGCGACGATTTGTAAAAACTCCTGAAGAGAAATGGCAGATTGCGGTTGTCCCAAATGCGGGTATCTTAGGGTCATTAATTTGAACAAATGAAAAATGAAAGCAGTTGAAAGAAATCAAATTTCATTTTAGAAAAAAAAATGAAAAATGAATCTTGGGACAGTCAATTTTCATTTTTCAAAAGCTATAAAATATGAAAAACAAATATTGCGACAGTCAATGTTCATTAACAATAAATATTGCGAATGTCGATTTTCAAGTCTCACTGCGTGAGGACAATTTAGCTAATCATGTATGTAGTCACATGAGGGTCTTTTCGAGGGAAACTCGATCGAAAATAGAGGAACATCGTGGGGACGCCGACTTCCTCATTCTGTCCAAAGGACAGCTGGGCCGGGAGACTCAAGGGTTAACAGGAAGTTGAAGAAAGGCCAGATAAATGCAGAACGGCCGTCGCTTATGTTTGATGTATCGCAAGTTAATAAAACTTCTTGAGCAACAAACACGTGAATGGGCATTGACGTATTCCAACTTTGAAGAACAAAAAACGTTAATGGAATACTTTTCAAATGTTGATCACTAGGTCGACAATCACCAAAGAGAACGATTTATTTCCAGGATGGCGATACAGCTGATTTATGATCGTTTGAATAGATATAGCTTAACTTACTTATAAGATTGAATTTTAACTTTCATACTCTTTAATATATAAGTCAGGTGATATGGAGCGGTCTTCCAAAGATGGATGATTTAACCTTTCTTCCTTCCAAGAAGGTCGTTCCTCTTTGATAGTACAGGGAAACAGCTATGATCAGGATGGTGCGAGTGCTTTTGGTAGCAAACAGTTCTTCACAACGACCATTACAGTGGGCAGTATAGTTCTTCCTAAACCCTAACCTAACCCCCATCGTTACGACCTCGAAGAGTACAATCTTTTTTGCGCATCCTTCGTTAAATGAAAACAAATGTATGGCCCTCCCCGATTGACTGTCCCAAAATTCGTTTTCTTATTTTTGTAAAATGAAATTTGATTTTTTCAACTGCTTTCATTTTTTCAAAAAAAAAAAAAAAAAAATGAATGACCCTGTTAGAACAACCGCGGCCGCCAGGGTGACTAGCGATAGCTGTGGGACAATGCGTGTATCATATCTAATTTCCTATGTTCCTAACTCACCGACATAGATAGCGGTGTTATGTTGGAATAAAAAGGCGGACATGAATGGAAAGAGGTAGTGTATGACTTTTGAAAAAAAAAATCGATAAATTTCTGACGTTTCTTAGGGGGGGAGGGGGGGGGAGGGGGTGTGGGGGCTGAAAAAGAAACTTCGCTGGACGTTTCTCGTGGTAAAATCGATATGTGACGCTTCCCTAAGGCCGTAACAGTGGAGTGAAGTTATCGAAACCTCGACTGATTGCTTGAGATTAAATTATTTTCAGTTAGATAGCTATAAAACTGATCATAAACGATTCTCTCAAAAACTTTTGCCACGACGCGGATGATATATAGAGATAGGTCGATAATTATTTAAGTCGGAACGTTCTCCCTGTTTGAATAATGAATTACTTTAGAACATTTCCATTCACTAGGAAAAACACCCGAGACAATGGATCTGTTAAAAATCAAACAAAGAGAACTAGCGATCAAATCTGCGAATTCCCGAAGGAGTCGAGCAGATATTTTGTTTAATCCAGTCGCTTTAGATTTGTATAGCTTAGATAATAACGAGAACACTTTGGCACTGTCAGTTGTTTTAAGTTCGAATCTATGGTCACTGAGTGACCTTGAGATAATCTAAATGCGATGGATTGTTTTCATTGTAAGGAATGTCGCTAGCAAGCTTCGGCCCAACGACAGCTCGTGTGGATCGCAAATAGAATTGTCATTAAGCTTTATCTCTTTCACAGAGGAGCTATGTGACTTTCTTGATGTAAGTTCATTAATGACCCGCCAAGGTCTCACGTGAGTTACCTTCATTGTCATGCAGCGCATTCTTAGCCTGTTTGATTTCACTGTTAACAGCATTGCGACATTTCTTGAATTTCGACCAGTCACTTTCGCACATAGATCGAGTGGCTTTCAATTTAAGAATGTCTCTGTCATGCATTTGTTTTTTTCAATTGTGGTGTAATCCACGGCGATTTAGATGCGCGAATTCGTTTAGTGCGCAATGGGGCATGCTTGTTGACACATTGAAAGGAAAGGTCTTCCATGTTTCCCACATATCATTGGGGTTTTCATAGATGTTTACGCTTTCCCAATTCTGCAAAGAACTATCTCTGCGAAAATTAGCAGAGTCAAAGTTTTTAAACTTCCTATGAAGTTATTGTTGAGTGCCCCTTAGAAGGTGGATCGATTGAGATTTTACGAAATGCAAAGACAAGACTCCCACAAGACTGTGGTCGCTTATGCTTATATGGGAGACACCAGAGCAAACCACCCTGTCTGGACAATTTGTAAAAATTAGGTCTATCAGCGTGGAAGACGTTTTAGTGACACGCGTTGGATTATTTATAAGTTGGTGGAGGCCATAAACATCAGCCAAACTGGTGAGTAAACCTGTATTGCTGTCGGGATGAGGCGAGGCTATGTTACAGTTAAAGTCACCCATTAAATAATATTCGGCATTTTCAGCATCAAGTTTACCAACCAGGGTTTCGAAAAGAGAGAAACTTCGACCGATGAATCAGGAGGCCTATACCAAGTAGCAATGAGAAAAGGCTTGGATCGAGGTTTGCGAATCTCTATGCATAGATTTTCCAGGTGATTAACGCTTAGATCGTGGCGTATTGAGAAATTTATATTCGAGCGGACATAAAAACAAACGCCGCCTCCGAACCTACCATTTTCCTCTCGATCACGCCTAATTATTTCATAACCTGGAATATAGACTTCATGGTCTTTAACTGATTGATTAAGCCTTGTCTCATTGATGGACAAAACGTCGATAGGACAATCGGCAAGCAAAACTCTCAGCTCATCAATGTGTTTAGGCAAACTGGTAATGTTTAGAGCAGCTAATTTAAAGCCGCGCTTCGAAGGTAGAAAACCGAGAGATTCCTGAGATAAATTAGAATTATCATCAACTGCAAGGGTTGTAGATGGTTTATCGGCATTTATGGAAACAGGAGTTCAATGAGAAAGGCTATTTACAAAATTAGAGTATAGTAGTTCACTAATTTTGTAAATAGCCTTTCTCATTGAACTCCTGTTTCCATAAATGCCGATAAACCATCTACAACCCCTGCAGTTGATGATGATTCTAATTTATCTCAGGAATCTCTCGGTTTTCTACCTTCGATTAGCTGTTCTAAACATTACCAGTTTGCTCTTCATTCTTTAATTTGTGTGCCTTCGTTGCCGAAGGCACCGTGCGTGTATGCTGTAAACTGAAACAGTATAAAAATGTTTCAAGGCACTCCCACGCAGTTATTTGCGAGATAACACATTTATTTCGAATCCTAGTGATACAAAATATCAGCCTGCCAGCGGCACATCTGCTTTCTTTCTTTCTTCTTTTTTTTTGGGGGGGGGGGGCAATTTTGATGTTGGATTTCCCGCGGTGCACGTTCCTATATAATCATTTCATTACTGTGCTACCTTCGCACAAGTTGATTCTCAATAAGAAATGTCGCAAGTAAGAGACTTTTTTAAAGAGAGTAGGTAGATAAAAGAGTTCAATGAACTTTATAAATACATGTGAAAACACACAGGAAGATAAGTAGGGAGTCTTAAAACTGCGTGGGAGTGCCTTGAAACATTTATACTGTTTATTTACAGTATACACGCTTAACCTATCGGCAACGCCGGAAGGCACACAAATTAAAGAAAGAAGAGCAATTTGTTAAGCAGCGTTAATATTTATGATTGACTCATTCATTGCGTTTTCTATTCACGTGTAATGATATATAGCAGGTGCCGCTAGCTTAAAAAACGAACCATTCTGACTACACTGACAAGAGACTTCATAAGTATAGTTTATTGTGGGATAGTCGCCAGACAACTCCGTACTACAATACAATTAACTAATATAAATTGTATTCCTAACTAATGGGAAACTGCCAGATACGAAAAACCGCTTAAACCACGAAAAAACAACCCTGGAGTTGTGAAAAAACGTGGGGAAATGCGGAAACGGCGTACTCCTCGACCTAATACAGCAACCCGAATTCTCCTCCGAGGGCTAGAGAACTAACAATCGACTTGCTAAGTCAATACAAAGTAACCGCACTATAATCAATAAGATAAATAAAATAAATTCGAAATAAACGTGGAGCTGACTGGCCTAGAATGACTACTTTTCCCGCTCGAAGCATTATATATGCTAGAAGCATTACCCATAATGCTATAGTCTACCGTGCCGGCAGAATATCAATTTCTGACTATATCGCTCCTGCGTCGCTCAAACGTCAGAAATTACATTTCATGATAAAACGATGGGGTTATGTCGTTCAAGGTTTGTTCTATTCTGTTTACTGTTTTATCTTCAGCAAGCCTTTTCATTGCGTCGTGACGCTAACAGAAACACAGGAATTTTTAAACGCTTTGAAGGTAAGACTAATAATTTATTTGAACACAACATTCCCAAATGGAGAAGGGGAGTTTCTGCTAACTTTGAAATCGACAGTAAGGAAACGATTTGGTTCGAAATTAAATTAAATGACTCCAACGTGTTTTCGGAAAATCCAAACACTGGATGACTGCTTAGCGCTTCAGAGAGATATTGCTGCGGTAGGGGCATGGTGTGGGGTATGGGGTATGTCATCTAATGCTACCAAATGAAAAGTCCTGCGTGTTTCAAGGTCTCCCACCCCACTTATTTTCCCATACTGTATGGACGACTGTACTATTGATAATACCTCAGTTTACTGCGACCTATTCTCGAAGCGGCGCGTAACTTTGATCGGAAATCAAGATTGGCGGGAAATATTGACAGATAGTTAAACTGCAATGAGAAATGATTGGCCAAGAGCTCACAAATTGTTGGATCATGGAGAGGCGGGCTTCAGGACGGCTAGATTTTTTGAAGTGCTTTTTTCTACGCTTTCGATTTTCAACCAAGCTCCAACTCAAGAAGAATTTATTCGATTTGTCTGAATTTTTTACAAAATGTCAAATCATATCTCAGCTGCAAAAAAAATGTCGGGGAATTGGGAAATTCTAAAAAGAGAGCTCTTGACGGCGTTTCCCGCAGAATCTTGATCGAATTTTGATCAGTTCCCCGACACGGTTTAGTAATACGATTCCTCCGAAATGCGACAAAGCAACCTTAAAATATTTTTGGAGTTGGAACATCTCACTAGATCGGAGAAACGGGATCGCGGAAAATTCGAGATTGTCAAAGATGTAGATGCTTGCACAATTTCTCGGCATCCCGGTCTAGTGTCATTTAATAGCCAGCCAGGAGCCCGGTGGAGAAAACAGACGTCACGAACGTTCTCGACTCATAAATCTGAATAAAGCTTTCAGCGTAAATTTCGTATTTGTGTGGCAGTAAAGTGGGTAAAGTTAAATGCGTAAAGTTTAAAAGTTTAAATTTAATAACAAAATAGTCAGACAAAGCAGTCATGCTGAAAGATAATACCATTAATGCACGAATTAGCCTCAGACAACAGTCAGTTTCATACTGAAACCTGTGTTTAGCGGGGCCATGTTGAGATCTTCGTATCACCGTATCACTGTATCTTTGTATCACTGTATCTTGGTATCACCGTATCATTGTATCTTGTAACACTTTATATATCAAGCCCAAGTTTCTGTAGTTTTCATCCACTGAAGCATGCTAAGCCTGCGTAACGAGCCATATAACCCCCTGGTGATTGCAGAGGGGTCCCAGTAAACTTTCCACGTTATTATTTATTATTATTATTATTAATTTAACATTTTAACAGGAAGCTCTTTCGCACCATTGATTTTCAAAGAGGTCCTGCAAAATAGTAATAGAATAATAGTTAAAATATTAAAAGGTCACGTAAACTACGATTAGACAGGGATATTACTAATTAAAATACGAGCTAATATGGAAATGTCGAGCTAATTTAAAGCTAATAAAATGGAAACAATTATAAACTTCTAACATTGTTAGTACCTGGTATTCTGAGGTACTAACAATCACTCATGATTGTAAACTGCACGGCAGCACATTGCGCCACAATAGCAGTCTGTATCACAAAATATAACCTTGTGAAGCGCATTTGAATATATTCATATAGAATTTGCGCTATATAAATGAATACCTTTACCTTTTTTTTTAAACATGCTAAAGAGGCTCGACTCAAAATTCACAATGGTGTTTCTGTGCCTAATGCCACCACTATAAAGATTGTTCCAGTCCCTAACAGCATGATATGCTAGGCGTTGTTTGTGTGTGTTTTAATTATGGTGGACATTTTAAAGTGCACCTAACCCCTTTTGCAATTTTTATACATATGAAACTTTGAAAGGTTTTGAGTACTTCTGCGAAGACATTTTTGGCTTACAGAGAATATTCTATGTTCTAGGTGAAAATTTGACCTTTCCTGACCCATGACCGCGTAAGAAAAAGCCTGGGTCGATTCTGGATCTTACGCCTTTCTATCACAACAACATTGCTATATAGAGAATGTATTCGGTCTGTGAGTTGATAGTAAAGAAATCAGTTATTTTAGACAAAATGCTAAACATTTATTAAAGTTATTGCAAAGTCGAATGAATTTGATGACGTAAGATCCAGAATCGACCCAGGCTTTTTCTTACGCGGTCATGGATCAGGAAAAGTCACATTTTCACCATTTCAAACAAGCCTAGAACATAAAGCATTCTTCGTAAGCCAAAAATTTCTTCGCAGAAGTACTCAAAACCTTTCAAAGATTCATATGTATAAAAATCGCAAAAGGGGTTAGGTGCACTTTAACTATGACAGTCTTCGACGGCCTTTTCGCAGTACTGACTAACCTGAAATCAATCTTATTTTGGAAAACTTGTCAGAGTCGCTGGAGAAAATACGAAGCGCTCAGCTCGCGCTCGAATTTTGACCCAGTAATCGCTTACCCAGTGACTCGGCGACGGTTCGACTTGGAGCAAGTCTATCAGGCAGACTAAGCTGCCAGGACTTCCTGCTGGATGAACCAACTGGCCGATATAGAACTAACTTGAAAAGGCAATCTTATTTTGGCAAACTTTCCGGAGTCGCTAGAAAAAAAAAGTTCTATATTCCTGAAGCGCTCAGGCAGACTAAGCTGCTAGGACTTCATGCTCGTTGAACCAACTGGGAATATAGAACTAACTTGAAATCACGACGGGTAACTAGTTCCTGTACAAGCTAGTGTTGGTCTGCGTCGGCGGGGAAGATACACACTGGAATAATCAACTAAAGTCGATTGAGGTATGCTGACCGCCTTGGAAAGCGAGTAGCAGCTGACGTTTCGAGCGCTAGCCCTTCGTCAGAGCAAAAGAGAGAATTGTGTTGAGTGCATGCTTACCGCTGAGGAAACATGTACTCGGATCAATTGTAACAGGAACCGATAAGGAGTGTTGATGAGTAAACTAAAGAAACATGCTGATCTAAGCTAGTGTGAATGAATACGTGAATTCTGAAATTAAAAGAACGAAAATCGTTCATTAATACCGTGAGGTGCCAACGTGCCTAATTTAAAAATAAAGTTATGTTCTTTGCAAAGCGTTTACGGTGTCGGTAGTACCTTGATGAAGAGAAATGCCGCATACAGTGATGTGATTAATGCAATGACCAGGAACGTTAAAGTGCCGGACGAGCTACAGGTTTGGCGAGATCCTTGCTGTTAGTTCTAACATCTATAAGCAAGTGTTCGCGGAATCGATTTCCTAGTCGATCTTCGCCCTGGAGTTCTCCGATGTAGAGTTTGTTACAAAGTGTGCACGTGATACAATAAATAACATTTGTGGAAGTACAATCAAATTAAGTGATCAGTGACTTTAAGAGAGCCTTTAGGTCCTGAAATAAGTGTCGTAGGTTTAGTGTAAGCACAGGTATTGCATCGTGTCCTAGAACATTTAAAAGTGCCTGGTTGAAGATCAGGCTGCAGTGATCCTTTTGAATAGACCAATCACGGAGATTCTTGTCACGTTTGAAAGAAATGAAAGGAGGCTTCGGGAAAATATAGGCGGCCTCTGGATCACTGAATTTCTGTAAAATCTTAAAGTTTCTCTGTATAATTTTCTTGATAGACAGATTAGACGGATGGTAAGTCAATGGAAACGGAATCCTATCTTCAGTCTTCGGTTTGGACGGTAGCAGAGCCGTTCTTCTGTCGATGTCACGGGCGCGGTCCAATGCAGTTGTCACAACAGCGTTATAGGATAACCGCGCTCGACAAAGAACTGCATGGTGCATCTCCTCGAACTTTGAATTGAAGTCGGATTCATCACTGCACAAACGGCGAAGCCTAAGGAATTGAGAGTACGGGATTGAAAACAATAAATAACTGTGTGAATCAGTTGGCTTGTAATGCCAGAACAGTATATAGTGGTAGGAGTCACTGTGGTATTGCCGCTAACAGAAACATTGACATCCAAAAAAGTGATAGAAACATCTGAAATCTCCCATGTAAATTTGAGAGCCGGATGAAAGTTGTTAATAAAATCAATAAACCGTTCTAGACCCCGTTTACTACAAGAAGTTGCACCGATGCAGTCATCGTTAGTGTAACGACCGAAAAAATCAGGCATAGGATCGTCGTACTGCATGATCAAAACTTTGTCCCTCAACATAACCAACAAAAAGGTTAGCATATATAACTGGGGGGTTACTGGGGCCCATTTTCGTGCCCATAGCTACGCCGTTAGTCTGCTTGTAAAATTCACGAGAGTAAGAACGAGCTCGGCTAAACGAATTAGAGTTTCGGTGTTAGGTTCCAGGAAAGTGCGGCGGTCAAAAAAGTGTTTAAGTGCCGTTTAAGTCCCTCGTCATTGGGTATGACATTGGGTATACGTATGGTATATGAGACACTACTACTAAAACTACATTTCTGTGCGAAAAAATAATTTCCCCATCTTTTTCGTTTTGAAGGTATCCGGTAACCTTAAGTTTCATCACGCTTATTCATTCCGAGTGGTTAAAAGTTTTAGCTAATTATAAAATCGACAAGGAATGGAGTCATTCCTTATCGATTTAGCTAAAATTCTTGAACCATTCGGAATGAATAAGCGTGATGAAATTTTTAACACGTATATTTTTTACGCGGGTTATTATCCATCAGTCTACTTATGTCGTTTCCTTTTTCCTCTCATATTGTGTAATCACTTTTTATATATTTACTTACCATTGACCATTGTGAAATATATTATTCACTTGTAAGATCTACCTGAAGAAGGCTGCTTTGGCCAGCCGAAATATTGTAAACTTATCAATATATACGTTGTTCGATCAGCTTTTCTGTAGTCCTTGGACTTGTTTACTTATTACTGTTTTTGGCTGATCAGATCTCTCCGCTAGATCCAACGTACCACCGACAGAATTGTCTTATACGGTTTTTGCTAGCTTTCATTAACCAATTACATATTCGTTATTAGTGTAAACCAACTAGTGGACTATTACTAATCCTGCATTCTGATTGGCTACCCTACTATAGGTCTATTTGTGATAGCCCATGGTAGAGAAAAACTGCACGCATTTTCACGAAATAAAAACAAAATTCAACTTCAATTTTTTTCTTTCTAATATTATTTTCTAATATTATTTTCTGTCCGACTAGTTAGTTTATACTAAAACAATTAGACCTCTCGCCCTCATGGGCTACGAGTTAAATAGCCCATTCGGCTGCGCCTCATGGGCTATTGACTCGTAGCCCATTCGGGTTTCGGGTCTAATTGTTAATTATATACATGCCGTAATCGATTTCACAAAATAGGTTGTCTCGGCATATGTCACTGCACACGTTGCATTGCGCATGTAGCCTCAACATCAGCCGTCCCAACTCGCTCTCCAATTAATCAGCGAAAGGGACACGTGACATCTAAGCTACCAGAAGCCGTCCGATGTAATTATGCAAATACATTTGCATAATGACTCGTGATTTTAAAACAAGATGGCGGCATCTCATATTTCACATAATTACTTAGTTTTGTATTACTTTTCATCTGACAAGAATAAAAATAAAAACAACTTATTGCATAATTATGAGGTCTCTGTCATATGCCCAATGCCCAATACAACCTATCTAGTAATAGCTGTAAATATGAATTATTTTCAGGTCAAGTACTCACGGGTCACGTGATAGCAACTCATCACGCGACGTCTGTAATTGAGTGTGGTTTTGTCTGCACGACTCACGTCAAGTGTCTGTCGTACAATTACAAGAGAGTTTCTGGTGGACAGAGCGTTTGTCAGCTCAATAATGCTACGAAGACAACAACCCCGGCATCGCTTCGGGTCGACACACTGTTCAACTACTACCACGACGGAGAGGTGGAGGTAAACACATTCATTTGTTACCCCTTTCTCGGTTTCGAGAAGAGCATAAATCGATACATGTGCATTGGTTGTCACACAAGTAAAACTGCCTGCAATTGATAACGAATAATTCTGTAAATGAGAATTGCTTGCACAATGCTTCTTCCTTCTGTCAAGGCCATTGTAAGTTTTTGATGAATAAGGATGAATAAGAGGCACTGGCGGAAATGTCAATTGCATTTATATATACCGTCAGTTGTATATAGACCAGTGTCAAATCGTCAGAGATCTGATCAAAACCGCTAAGATGAACTTCTACTCAATAAAATAAGTCCAACCACAAGACCCTATTCAATGTTATAGATCACCTTCTACACCGCAAACCATACAGAGAAGCTTTTTTCCCACCTGTCAGTCCACCACAGATCTATGCAACCGCCAATGTGCAGATTATTTCAAAAATGAACTATCTATATAAGATTAGAAACCAACTAGACATTGACTGTCAATAATAATAATAATATTTATTTACCCACGATAAATTTACAGCGTTGCTGATGTAGTCGTGCTTATAACTACGCTATTCTACCCTAATAATAATGATAATAATAAAACTAATTAACTTATACTTACTCTATTCAGTTATTTACAGTAGTTCAGTGTTTCTTTTAAGATTAATTTTAAAACTATTAAGTGATGTAGTTGATCTTAGGTCTCCAGATATTGCTTCGGGTTCCTGGTAAAGTTAATTTACACACACATTACGCACTGTTAGGTCAATTTTTCAAGCTTCCGACCTGTGTCCAACCTAAAGTTCGTCTCCAAAGCTATCGAAAAAGTTGTTGCCTTACGTCTAACAGATCACCTAATTTTGAATAACCTACATGAACTCTTTCAGTCTGCTTATAAACAATACCACTCTTGTAAAACTGCACTTATATACGCGTCCAAAACGATATCCTTATGACCATTGATAACCAGCGTTGTGTCATTCTACTACTACTTGACCTCGCAGCCGCATTCGACACCGTCGACCACACTATGCTGTTGAACCGACTCTCTTATCAGTTCGGAATCAAAGGAAAAGCGTTGAACTGGTTCCAGTCATATCTTACCGGACGCAATCAGTTTGTACATATTGATAAGTCTTCCTCTCCAACACATGAACTACAATATGGTGTACCCCCGGCTCCGTCCTTGGTCCTATCTTTTACCTACTATATACTGCTCCCCTTGAAAATATCTTACGAAAGCATAATACCATCTCTACTCAGATGACATACAGGTTTACTCCACATTCACGACGAATGATGGTACTGATCTTGCCTCAACAAAAGCTAACATCGAATGTTGTCTACTTGAAATTGATCAATGGATGGCCTCTGACAAGCTTAACTAAACAATGATAAAACCGAACTCCTAATAATCCATTCCAGTCACCGGCAGTGCTCTCACACTGTTATCTCTTGCTGTGGGAAAGGACATCATTCACCCATCAAACCATGCTAGGAGCATTAGAGCAATCTTTGACGATACTATGAATATGACTCGACATGTTAACTCAATCTGCAAATCTGCGTTTTTTCAGCTAAGGAACATCTCCAAAATACGGAAATTACTGTCGCTGACCACCACTGAAACACTTATTCATGCATTTGTTACGTCCAAACTCGATAATTGTAATTCCCTATTACACGGCCTCACTAACTATCTTATACAGAAGTTACAATCTGTTCAGAATGCTGTTGCCCGTATCCTCATTTATTCTAAGAAAAACGATCATATAAAAATAATAATATTTTGACAGGGTGCTCTCGTCACCGAAGTGTTTTTCAGAGAGGCCCTGTAAAAAGAAAGAACTAACTAAATGGAATAAACATAAAAGTTACAAATAGAATATTAGTCAGTTAAGTATTATGTAGTTATGATATAAAATCATGTTTGCCGCGTAGCACTAGTGAGTGTAAATAATGTGATGTAAAGTGGTAAGCTGTAGTGCTAAGTGTGCACGCCCTTCGAGGGAAAGAGAAAAAATATCTGACCCAAGTGGGACTCAAACCCAACGACCTCCAGGTTACTTGTCTGCCGCTCTTACTACCAACTGAGCTATCAAGTCACATGAGAGCAATCGTGGGTATTGGTGCGTTTTATGGGGTCACGGCGATTATATATAGTTAAGTATTAATCGTGTATGGTAAGAATTTAAAACGATTGATTACATAAACGGAGTTTGAGCATGATCTTACAGTCCGAGGAGGATATTACACCCTTCCCATCATGCTTTTGGCGGGTGACGTCATGACGTGACGTACTGTATTCATCGAACCAGCCGCTAAAAAGAGGAGATCGTCTTCATCTTTCGTCGTTGATTTTCTGCGTTCTAAAGCAATCCTGGTGAGTAGTGTTTGGTTGTTTGGTTGTTTGGTTATGCTAATACCACTCTTTTGTCTGATGTAAAAAGATATTGGTTTATCGGCTTAAAAGGGTCAAAGGTTTCTGTTACGCTCGAGCAACCATTTTATTGTTTCTTGTTCCGCCATAAATAGTCGATTCGTATTTGTTTATATTACGGGTACATTAGCCAAAACAAACGGTTTTGAGTTAGTTTAGGTAATGCTGAATGTGGGGGACACAAATGTACCCTAATGTACCCACATTTGGTGTATTTTTTTTCGCCTGCCCAAATCACTCGTTTTTTATACAAACGAACCTTGATCCAACCACAGGCAAACCACAATAATGAAGTGTAAGCTATAATAAAACGTGTTTACATGTTGTTTGTGAAGTGAAAACGAGAATAAAATGTGTTTTACGTACTTTTTGTGATTTTGTCATTTTTTACCCTCCCTCCCCTACTTTTAAGACTGCTCAATTACCCTATATCATTATGACGTCACGGCTTGTTTATGAGGGGGACAGAATCGACTTGAACAATAGAATTTTGAACTAAATCTGCTCTGCTGAGGAAAATTTAACTTCGAATTGTCTGGTTTCCAGATATCAGCTGTATCAATGTTTATCCCACAATATTTACCGTATTTGGTGGCTGTTAGCGCTATTCTACGTTATTCTAAATTATAGTTATAATTTGAATTGAGCAGTCTTAAAAGTAGGGGGGAGGGGAGGGAGGGTAAAAAATGACAAAATCACAAAAAGTATGTAAAACACGTTTTATTCTCGTTTTCACTTCACAAACAACATGTAAACACGTTTTATTATAGCTTACACTTCATTATTGTGGTTTGCCTATGATCCAACCCCCTTGATCTGTCGATCACTGCAGGTCAGAATGACTCGGAGGAAGCTTACAGTTCTCGATTTCATTCGTTTTTTCCCAAATTTTGATAACCATGGAAATATTCTGCTTTACGTATACTCCAGCATAAGCACCCTCCTATTTCAAGAATAAATAAAGCCCCTGCATTATAACAGTTTCTGTATTTATAACAGAACAGACATATTGCCAATTAACTATTACGTAATTCTCTCCATTTTCATTGTATGATGACCTGTAAGAGTATTATAGTGATATTACTTATTAAACCTGTGAAACAAAATGAGTCAACATCTAGTAGACACAAAGCAAAATAAGTCAATGCAGGTGTCTAAAAATGTCTACATGTAGTTTTCTAGTATCCATTTCATGGGTTAACTGAAATCACTTATTTCCTGTGCTGAAAGTTTAATCATCAAGTACATTGTATACTTAACAATTATTCACCGAAGTGGAGGTGAATAGTGGTGGATGTTTAACGAGCCGCTTCGGCAAGGTAAATATCCACCACTATTCACCAACACTGAGGTGAATAATTGTTTTAGTATATACCACACTCCAGGTGAATAGCCAGCAGCAAATAGTTATTTTATTTTCTGTCAAATGGACAAAAAAACTCTCTCAAGATGATCACTGCTTTGCTCGGAGGTGAATATGAAATCATAAATTCACTGTTTGAGTAGCCAATCAGAGCGTGCTAAAAGTGATATTCACTGGTGTGGTATATACTAAAATGGTATATCAAATAGTTCTCAGATCAGAACTAGTTCTCATCTTCACTGATTGCACAAACCTTTTATTAAAATCTTAATTTTTGGGCCCAATTAAAATAGGAATAACCTAAAAACAATAACAATATCCCATGAATGTTTGGGACAGACAACAAACATTCATGCCTGATCTGAGAGTACAATTTTAATATTTTATTTAAGGGAATTTACAAAGATGGATGCAAATCTACACCCTCAATGACATATTCAAGGACGAAGAGCTTCCCTCCTTTGATGAATGTCCTGCCTTTGACGAGGATCAGATTGAGTTGCACACCCATCCCCTAAGACTTCATCGTTTAAGGCTCAATCAAAGAGAAGACAGTGCAGTGTTTGCTGCTGGTAGAAACTTTTTGCCAGTTAGAAATAAAACCACAATAAGAAGCAGAATGCATCGCCCTGAGGTTGGGTTACCCCCTGTCCCAAATCCCCTTCAAGGAATGCCATGAGAGAACAGATTTCTGATTGCTTATGGGTGTACATTGTAGAGTGGTTTTAATTAACAAGTAAAACAATAATTAAAAGTCAATGGAATTAGGGTCTAGTAGTGTCTATTAGTCTAATATGTAGTTCACAGGTTAAGTTTAAATCACTCTACATGTACATGTACAGTATGCCTGTATGCTAACCAATAATAATTTACAAGTTATATTATCAATTAATAGATATACAATGTATGAAACATACAATTCCAGCAGTGCCAATGGATAGCCCTCCCAGTAATTTGTTAGAAGAGGAACCAGAGCATCCTTTTGCCAATGCAAAATGGTGATTTCATAAAAGTAGAATATTGGCACTCGCGAAAATTTCTCACGTGGAACTGTCATAACACTCGGTGAAGACCCCAGCCCACTGTCTTGGTCCTCTGATTGGCGAGTTCCAAATTCAAAATTAGTCTGTAACCGCCAGTTTCGTTAAAAGGCCTAGTAATGGTCTCTCTGATTGGCGATATATTTGTTTCCGTTCCTCGAGCGGAAGTATAATTTTACGCTTGAGGCTCCCCCATGTAAAAAGGCGATTTGCATCGTTTTGGGTAGGGTCGGGAAAATTTTGGACCGCTTTGGTCATTCTGGTTCTTACAGATCATTGGAAGGTCGCGCTTTTTGGGTCTCGAGGAGGCCGTTTGGCGATGATAAATTTGATGGATTTTCCTAAATCTCTGGTCAGATGTTGCTTGATAACTATTCTCTCCTGTGCCGAAAGCTGAATAGCGAACGAGGAAGAAAAGTGCCGATTTTTGGGTGATCTTTGAGGTAAGTCTGTGCTTTGGCGAGGTCGACTTGCCTACCTTGTAAATTTTGTTAGAGCCTCGGCCAACGGTCAAAATTTCGAATCCTAATAAACTGCTTTAGAAGGCTCCAAATCGCCAAAAAAAACACTCACACAACTTCATTAAGTATCAATCTTTTATTATTGAAGATTCATTTCGTAGGAATCGGAAAAGAGAATTCACACGAAGCAATTATTTAAACTCTTCTGAGATCGTTATGAAACTAATCGATAAACCACAGGTAACCCAACAGACTAATAAGCGGGAAATATACGTCGAGTCTGGGAAGCCTGTGCCTTGACTTTCCTCCATGTTGTTTTTGACCGAAACTTATCAAAGTGGAGCTTCGCTGGGGGTAAAGACCGTTGATAATATGGTTTGACCGCAATGCATGATGGAAAGGGTGTAATATCCTCCTTTATCTAAATCTAAGTTATTAAAGTCCTTTGATGCATGGTATGAAAGTTTATGTTTGCCCCAGTTTGTTTTAGGCTTTGGCAGATGTAAGTTTGACTTTATTCTGGTATTATAACCATGAATTTCACTGTTCTGTGTAAGATCTAGCCTGAATTTCAGCCGTCTCCTCTGGGTTCGTTCCTCCTCTCGGGAGGAACGAACCCAGAGGAGACGGCTGAAATTCAGGCTATGTAAGATCAAATTGTATAAGATTGTTCAAACATTTAAAAATAAAAATAGGACGATGGGCTTGACGCCGTTGATGGAGCGTTCTCCAACCCATGACCTCTAGTGCTTCAGTAGCAGATGAGTCTGATGGAACGCTTAATATCACATCTGTCCTTAGATAACTCCACTGGCTACTAGTAGATAAGCGCATTACATTTAAGTTATTATTGTTAACGTATAAGACACTTAATAACCTAGCTCCTGTCTATCTACAGAATTATTAATTATATACAAGCCTACCAGAACACTCCGATCCTCAGCTGATACACTTCGCCTTGTCCGTCATACTGCCAGACTTAAGTCCTATGGTCAGCGGGCCTTCCAAGTATCTGCACCTACATTATGGAACTCTCTCCCGTTAAATATACGCCAAAGTCCATCCGTTAATGAATTCAAAGCTAAACTAAAACACTTCCTTTTTTGACCTATCTATAATCTGTACACCATAATCAGTCTTGTTTTCAGCTGAATGTAATTTATGTGCATATATTTATATTTACAGTATTTATATTGACACATTTAGTACATGTAGTTGTCAAGCGCATAGAACATTTATGTATATGCGCTATACAAATGTGATTATTACTATTATTATTTTGATGTTATTAAAATTATGAAAAACATTTATCAGGATACGTAAAAAAGTGAATCTTAATAGCTCAGTTCACCAGGAGGAGCATGCATGTTCGATCAACTAAGTACTGTGATAGTGTTTTTCTCTCTTTCCAAAGAAGCATGGCGCACTTATACCCATACATTGCTATGGCGTCATTTTGATTGCAATTTCTCGTTTTGCAGGAATCTAGATCCTGTCTGGACTACCTCCGAAACGGATTACGAGAAAGCGGTATCTATACGATCACAGATACCAGCGGCGTCTCGTTTAAAGTTTGGTGCGACTTGAACACAGAACTCGGTTCTGCTTGGACATTGGTACTTTCGCTTGCCCGCAAAAACCGACATCTCGATAATTTCTGCAAAATGTCGCTTTCTCAAAACGCGCCAATACAAAAGAACTCACCAAACTGGGAAGCCTATCGACTGTCACTCTCGCGAATGCAATATCTCGCCAAACAATCAACGCACTGGAGGTTTACGACTGGCTTCGCGGTGTACGGTGTCGACTATCGTGACTATTTGCGCGGGAAATTTTCCCGCTTCAACATCATAAGTTTCAATGGCCAAAGAAAATGCAAAGAGGTTGAATTCATCGATATCCGGGGCCACAAAGGAAGCATGACGCAAGTAGCCTTTTGGCAAATGGCAAGCGAAATCATTTTACATACAGACAGTGGTTTGGCGCGTTGCTCCTATGGACCACAGATTGGTTCTGTCCCAAGCGAGAATAATTTTGGCTGTTATTGTCATAGTGCAAACAGCATGAACCCAAATTTTCGAGGTACACAAGATGACGAAAGCACAACAGAGCTTTGGTTTGGCGGTTATGAATAAAACGGAGTTCATTTTAACCAGGGACTAAAAATTATGAACTTTATACAATATGTATATCATCACACATTGTTTACGATGAACAAAAGATTGTTAAGATTTAAGGCCAGTCATCTTCATACTCAGTGACAGTGTTTTAGTTTAATGAATTGTTTTTACAAATGAAAACCATTCATTCAAGTATTTAATGGACAGTGTTGAAGAAAAATAACCACAACAACGCACAACAAAGTAAATATGTTAAGTTGAATTTTTAAAGAAAGAAGACCAAAACTGAAATGAACAAGACCATGCACAAGAGATTAGGTCCCAAATCTCCTAACTAATATCAACATGAAACTGACACCCCATGCGTTCTGGAACTACGCGAAATCAAAGCGCCAATGCATGCAAGATGAAATTGGTGTGTCTATACGTTAAAGAAGGGCGGTTTCTTTTCGATACTAGCAAGGACAAGTCATACATATACTTATAAGGCAGTTTAATACAGGGAAACTCTTCAGTACAGGACCTAAAACCCGACAAAACATCAGGCCTGAACCGAAATACCTATCCGCTTACAGCGGCGTAGCATCAATATAGTAACATACGCACGTCCGTAAACTTAATGTTGACTACTTTATTACACTTTGCCTCTAGACCACTCCCACGGGCTGCTTGGCTTGTCCCGTTTGACTCTACAGATTTGTCCCGCGTGTGCGTATACCTTCTAAAAGTTTAGCTACGCCCCTGGCTTATGACAAAATTGCTCCAGTCCTTTGTTCAATCGGCTCCCAGCATGCACTTGACAACTAAGCTCCCCTGAGACTGCAAGCATGCACTAGTAACTCACGACTATTGACTAATCTATTGCTGACGAGTGTCTCGTGCAAACTGTTAGCAATACTGAGTAGTCACATTATGAATTACTTGGACAAGTCTGACCTACTCTACCATTATATTCCAACATGCATGGCTTCCTGTATTGCCACCCAACTCATATTGACTATACATGATCTGTCAACTTCAACAGATAGAGGAGGGAAAGTTGACCTGATCCTACTAAATTTCTCGAAAGGTGCTCCATAAGCGTCTACTCACTAGTACTAATCTTGAGTACTATGGCATATGAGGCGATTTTTTCTTACAAACAGAACCCATGCAAGTAACAGTTGTAAATGAACAAAAGCGGATATGTGTGAAGTGTCCTCTGGGATTGCACATGTACGGTCATTGGACCTCAACTGACCTCCCAAACCTTCAGCTGAATGGATACGCGAGTTTCTTACAAACAGAACTCGAATAACAGTTGTACATGGAGCAAAATCAGATGCGTGAAGTGTCCTCTGGGGTTCCACAGTGCTCCTGTCAGTGACCTCTCAAACTTTCAACTGCGGGATACAAGAGTTTATTATAAACAGAACTATTGGATGCATCCCAAGAAAAGTCGAATGAAAGTGGGCATGCATGCATGGTTCAATATTCTAATCCAATACTCCTGATTGGTTCACACGGACTCGTGACATGTTCTTCTGAATTAATCAAGCTCGAGCTCGAGCAAGACGGGAGAAAAATTAAAAGGTTCCGCGAACTCCCATAAACCATTACTTCTCCCTTGGTAATACACGAAAAGCTCCGAAATTCGTCGAAAGGCAGCGAAAGGGGAGAAAATTCAATATTCTAATCCAATACTCCTCAGTTGTTTCACACGGACTCGTGACATGTTCTTCTGAATTAATTTAGCTCGAGCTCGAGCAAGACTAGCCTGTTATGCAGACTTATTTTTTAACTCTCATAAATTCGAAGAAAATAGTAACGTCTGCTTACCCGAGCGCTTAATTAGTTTCCAATATGCACAACTCATTGTGTTATGGACCAATCAGATTTTACCTTCCATATCCTGGAAAGTGACGTAAGTTACATTTAAAAGGCATTCAGACAATACATTTGCCATTGACCAATCATAGGAGAGTGTTCACTGGCGCGCCAATTCACTAAAATTCTAATAATGGCTTTGATTGGACAGAAAAATAAAACAAACGTGCGGAGGTCATGCTTGCATTTAAAAAATAAGTCTGCATAGACGGGAGAGCAAGACGGGAGAAAAATTAAAAGGTTCCGCGAACTCCCATAAACCATTACTTCTCCCTTGGTAATATATGAAAAGCCTCGAAATTCGTCGAAAGGTGTTTGCATGACTTCTGCACAATACTGTATTTCACCTATTAAGTGATATTTCACTTCACTTGACTTATACTAGTCCCAATCCAAAAATAAACAATAAGGAATTCCTGCTAAATAACTTTATAAGATGGCCGACCCATTGAGGCAGCGAAAGGGGAGAAAATGCTCTGTTTTTACAAACTCTGTCGCTAGTTCTGAGTCCTGGTTATGGGCCTCTGCTGGCAAGTCCTTTGAACCTTGATTATTACCCAAATTGCAGTTGCGGTAAAATTACGAGGCCATACTCTTTCGATTGCGATAGAAGGTAAGAGTAGCAACGCTCACATAGTACCTCAAAATGAATCATTCTTTAGTCTGTCCTTGAAATTCACTTCAGCGAAGAATCACATACTAGGCCTGCTATTTAACGATTACCAGCCGTTTATAGGCCTCAAAACAAAGGTAATGAGTTCTGATTCTACACGAATAGAGTGTAGCTTGGAGATTTTTAGCGTACGCGAAGATATTGAAATACGACTGAAAACTATTTCACAGAGGACAAACATTTCTAACAACAACAACAATTTATTTACCTAATTCAAGACTTCTATATATACATTTTGTTTCGACATGAATGGTAAAATTCCACCCAGAATAACTGTAAGAAGCTAATCGAGGTGGATGGCTATAACCAGCTAAGTGTCACACTTCAACTGTGCTAACTTCAACCATCTTCAACTGTCACACTTCAACTGCGCATGTTCATTCAATGTTTCTGGCGATGGTGTGAAG
The DNA here is from genome assembly GCA_030867875.1 of Actinernus sp. WN-2022. Classification (NCBI taxonomy): domain Eukaryota; kingdom Metazoa; phylum Cnidaria; class Anthozoa; order Actiniaria; family Actinernidae; genus Actinernus; species Actinernus sp. WN-2022. The sequence goes on from JAOWCC010001501.1 coordinate 9,812,054, forward strand.
TTTCCTTGGACCTCTCCTGTTTTTTCTATTTATAAATGATCTCCCATACAGTCCCGAAATACGTATTTTTGCGGACTATGCAAAGATTTTCCGAACTGAAACTTCCAAATCGTTAAAACTGACTATGCTGCGGTGTAGTTACAGCAAAAACACGCGTATAACACTGTAAATTAATATTACATTTTACAGTACTAAATATTAACATTTCAGATGCTGTAGCAGTTACCTATTTTAACGGTGCTTCAATTTTTCCGATAATGATTTCTGAAGATTCAAGTAAACTTGTTGAGTATATGATTAACAATAAATCATACGGTTTTGCAATTCTGGGTAAATTCGAACTCATGAGCCCGTTCAAAGAGCTCAAATTGCACCCTGCGGGTTCATTCAATTTTGATACTCTTTGAAAACTCACTCGTTCGATCGAATTATCCCGAATTGCACTCGAAACCATGATTTCCTAGCTATACAAATCGATTCTTATTTAACTTTTTCCACTGCTTCAAGCAAGTATCCCCAGCTACACCCAGTATAAGGTTAGGATGTTTTTGTAAAACATGTTTACAGGGAGTATATACCTGGAAATAAAATAAACACGTACCCGGACTTATCAAACACTGCGGCTGATTCCTCAACTAATTCCATAGGTCTAAATAATAAAAACAACTCAATACGCTGTAGTACTTTCTACAACCTATTTTTAGTTGGACGTACGCTAGTAACTTAGGATATGACTAAGACGTGCTACAAGAAGTACTCTATATTACATCTGAGAGATCAATGATAGACAGGATAGGAATGGAAGACCTGATGGCGGTACGCTCGCTTTTGTTAGAGATGGCATTCCCTATCGATCAAGAAGTGACTTACAGAACACTAACATTGAGTCATGCATGCGTAGTTGAGATTATTCGACCTAAAGCAAAGAAACTCATTACATTCACAATATACAGAGTCCCAGACCAAACACTGGACGGTTTTCTTAATGATATCAACACCGTTTTGTCATTACTTCCATCACAAGCTGAGATAATATTACTTGGTGATTTTAATGTTATTTTTTTACTTCAAAAGGCCATTGAAACAGAAGCTCGTTAGACTTACAAATCAACATAACTTAGTACAGCTTATTGACAAGCCTACGAGAATATCCGAGAACTCATCTAGCCTCTCTGAGGCTATATGCTGACGACATGCTGACGACATGCTGTATGAACTCATCTAGCCTCTCTGAGGCTATATGCTGACGACACGACAGAATATTGTGCTCATCAATGCCCAGTCAGGTTACAAGTCATTGTACAAAATAACCTAGACTTACTGATTTCATGGTTTAACAGCAACTATCTCAGAGTCAATGACACCAAAACCAAAGTCTTGCCTCTGGGACGGGAGCAAATACCTTACCAGTTGTTCACAGAAATAAATGGTCCACCTTTAAACATTGTTAATAACATCAAACTTCTCGGGCTAACTATCGACAGTAACTTTACTTTTAAACAGCAAGTGAAGTTGATTTCAAATAAGGTTAATGCTAAAGTAGCCACGTTGAGGAGGGTTAGGAACTTTATCCCAACTGAAGTTATGGTATGAATATATAAGGCTTTTATTCTACCACACCTAGAGTATTGTTCCACAGTTCTAGTTGGCATAACTCCTGGCCTATCCAATAAACTCGGCGAGCTGACTAACCAGTACGCCATCAGGACATTGCTGAAACTAGCAAAAACTACTTCATATGATATAGCTTATTGAACATGGTTGAGCTTAAGCCCTAGCCGAGAGCACCGCCGGTACATCCAGTCTCTGCTATTGCTACACAAATGTGTCCACAACATAGCTCCAAAATATATCAAACAATTTTTTTCTTTCCGGGCTAGCACATATAATCTTAGGGGTGATATGATTCTTCAGTTGCCAAACTATAAGTCTAAGTATTTTCATAATTCTTTTACGTACATAATAGTTAGGCTATGGAATAGCCTACCTAACGAATTGCGCATTATTTCTTCCCCGATTATTTTGAAGTCTGAAATAGATAAACTTGCGTTATCATCAATAGCACATGGTGCTATTAGAATGTGTGTTACCTAGATACTTTTTACCCTGCAAGCGCGATATTTGAAATACTCTACATTTATTAATATTTATTATTTGTTGTTGTTGTTATTGATATCATTATAGTGTTGTTATTAATATTACTAGTATTATCTAATTGTAAATAAGCAAACATTGATTGTATTCTTAGAATTTAATATCAAATTTTTCATCCTCTATCTTAATTAGTTGACTGCACGTACACATTGAAAACGAGCTTATGCTCATTAGTGACTACGTGGGTAAATAAACTACTACTACTACGGCAATTGAACTGTTGTTCGTTAACAACAATCATCGCATAGTCGATTCTGGAGTTATTCACATAGATTTGAGTGATCACTCACTCATTTACTGTGCCATCAAAGCGGGTGTTCCTCGGGCCCCTTGCAGGGTTTTAGAGTATCGATCGTACAAGCACTACTCAAGGGAGTCTTTCCTGACTGAACTCAGAGATATATGTTGGAATGTCGTCGACGAGCAATTGGAAACCAATAGTGCAGTTGAAACTTGGAACCAACTATTTACGGATACAGCCAATCGACATGCTCCAATTAAAAAATCTAGAATTCAAGAGTATACACGTGCCCTGGATGAAATTAGAGTTATGCAACGGCCACGAACAATTGACCTATATCACTATGACGTCATATCAAAACAATCTATTGTTTAAACGCTAAGGATCACGGTCGTGGGAGGGGGACAAAACAGGGACAAAACAGCAACAACACAAAGGAAATCGCTATCAAATGCATTTTGAAGAACGTAGAATAGCGCTAACAGCCACCAAATACGGTAAATATTGTGGGATAAACATTGATACAGCTGATATCTGGAAACCAGACAATTCGAAGTTAAATTTTCCTCAGCAGAGCAGATTTAGTTCAAAATTCTATTGTTCAAGTCGATTCTGTCCCCCTCATAAACAAGCCGTGACGTCATAATGATATAGGGTAATTCGCGCGCCAATCTAATCAAAATTTCAAGCATGTAACGCGGGCTCATTTTGTGAAGTAATTTATGCGTGCGCTATTATTTGATTCTTTCGCGCGAATAGCCGCGTATATCCGCCGGTACTGCCGGCCGGTTGTAGTTATATATCTAGTTTTTCTTTACGAAATAAAGGTAAAATGTGTGATCTGTCAAACATTAAGTAGCTCTAGGTTCGTTTCCTGTCGAGCAGCTTTACTTGAAAAAGGAGCGCCTTGGCGATGTTTAGTTGTTTCGATCACAGGCAGCCCAAGCTCAAGTTACGAAAATATAAGGGTTTGTATGGGAGCGTAGCGAAGTCCGTTTACAAGCCAGAAATACTGTAAAAATATTTGAATAAAATGACTTACCTTGTCACTGTGATGTCTTCTGTCGTGTTTCTCTCCTTGTTGGGTGGTTTTAAGCTGATTTCAGCCGGGTTTGTTTTTCGGAGTCTCTTCTCAGAGAGAAAGGAGAGAAACACGACAGAAGACATCACAGTGACAAGGTAAGTCATTTTATTCAAATATTTTTACAGTATTTTTGGCTTGTAAACGGACTTCGCTACGCTCCCATACAAACCCTTATATTTTCGTAACTTGAGCTTGGGCTGCCTGTGGGTCAGTAAAACGCAAATTGTAGGGCTAAGGTAACAGAGTTTTGGTGCAAGGAGAAGTGTAGGGAAGAGATGGCTACGGAACGCAGGTTGAGGAGATGGATCATCTTGCAATTGTTACCAGTATGTTGGCAGCAGTTGAAGTGGTCGTCATTTATACCTCCAGAAAAAGTGGTGATTTTTAGTCTTCTTGATGTATTTGTAGATCTGGTAGGGTGGTTGTTATATAACATGCACAGCATTATATATCTTGATTGTGTTGGGAAAGAAATGGTAAATATTCTTACCCCGACTCTTCATATTTTGTCTAAAGATACTCTTGGAGAAACATATCACAAACTGTTGTGTTTTTTGAAAAGAGAAATGATTTTATGAAAGCCTCAAAAATATTTCATTCAAAAGGTTCCATGAAAATTAATTGTAACTAATGTTTTTATTTTATTTTATTAAAGAAGTTATTTCAAAGACAGATGTAGCTATAAAATTTAACCGACTTCGAAAGAACTTCAGTTTAAATGACAAGGGTGCTTCCACTGATATGATATGTCCCAAATATAGCCATCAACATTTGAGTTTACTAATTTGTGGTGACAAAGGCATTTACATCAACAAAACCTCTCCTAGTACAGTTTAATAATACAAAGAAACATCAGTCTCTAAATAGAGCTATAGCATACTGGGAACTTTTGAAGGACTTCTTGTCCTATAATTAAACTTCTATGCCCCACTCCCTAGCCAGCAACTGCTAATATAAGCAAAATTAGTACAAGAAAGCCCTCAAGACCTGTAGAAATAAAACCAAAAACTACCTTAAATGCATCTAGATTCAAACAATAAAATTCAAAGACTTTTGTGCAAGCATTGCAAACATCTTGAGACCAACAACACAATCTGAATCAACTGAATATTTTTGTTGTCAGCAAATGCTGTTTTAGTGGAGACTATAGCCCAGCTACTTGGTCTCACTTGGCCATTTTAATATCTTCAAGCTATCAGATGTGCCTTAAGGTATACCTCATGCTCCTCTAATTATTCAAAAATATCAAAATAACAATGTACCTGAACAAAAGCTTAAAACTCTAATGGCAAGAATAAATGAAGTTTAAACAGAGTAGTTGCAAGAATCCAGCTCTATTCCACCTCTTTTTCTTGTTGGAGATAAATGAGATGCAGACTTTGATTAGCCATTATAGTTGTTTCAAGGCTTATTAAACTTAAGTGTTTTTTCAATCCTGTTCACAGGGTCACATAGCTGTAATGGCCTAGGTCTAAATAATTGAATGTAGTTGGTGTATATATGCCACCATTCAAGAAAAAGAAGCTCAGATGTCACTATAAACTGCTCAGTAGCAGTACATGTAGCTTCACAGCAATCCGGCCCAGTGCCAAATCTGAAGAAAAAAGAGTAAATGTTCCAAATACAGCAACTTAAGTCATCTTTTTAAGTGTAAACAAGCCAATGCGTCCTTTAAAAAAATGTTTATTGCTTAAAGAATGGCAAAATTTAAAAATACATACAAAGACTGTACTAAATGTTAAAGTGATTTTCATAAACCTGTGAAAAACTTGTTGGGTGTCTATAAAACGAAGACCTATAAAACGAAGACCGAAGACCGAAGACCGAAGACCGAAGACCGAAGACCGAAGACCGAAGACCGAAGACCGAAGACCGAAGACCGAAGACCGAAGACCGAAGACCGAAGACCGAAGACCGAAGACCGAAGACCGAAGACCGAAGACCGAAGACCGAAGACCGAAGACCGAAGACCGAAGACCGAAGACCGAAGACCGAAGACCTATAAAACGAAGACCGAAGACCGAAGACCTATAAAACGAAGACCGAAGACCGAAGACCTATAAAACGAAGACCGAAGACCTATAAAACGAAGACCCCCACAAATAATAATAATAATATTTATAAGTTAATAAAGTCACAAATAATGAGCTGACAACTCAAAGAAGCTTTGCGGGTATTCGGTTCGTACACATTGTCTACAGGGAACTTTTATCGCCAGGGTCTTCGTTTTAAAGATCTTTAAAACGGGTAAGTACAAAACACTGACCCCCGGTCCATGGACCCCCTCATGGACCGGGTCCATGGACCCCCTATAAAATTTTCTCAAATTCTAAAAGAATTTTTTTTTTTGCGAAATGTACGTTATCCTTTCCTTACGATTTTCACTTCGGTGAAAATGTTTCGAACAACAACTAAGGTCATGCTGACAAATAAGTCTGATGATGAAGTGCGATAAGGTTCGTGAGAACATGTTATTTTGATTGACAACGGAGAGGTGCTTCTTTGCATACTTCACTTTTAATAATACTAGACGAAAATGATTTAGTGAATAATTAATTACTGCCGTCGCTCTGTCACGCAACGCTCGACTCCCGGGGGGGGGGGGGGACTCCCTTATGTGAGGGGTACATGGATGCTCGTCGTACCTTTTAGGGGTCAAAATCAGGAGTTTGGTACCACTTAGGGTATCCACCATCAAACACAGACATTTCTATGTAAAGCGGTACCTTTTAGGGGTCGGGTGTCAATTGAACAAAAAAAGCTGTTATCAATTTACATTTTTATTATCTTTTAGGGGTCAAAATAAGCTTGAGCCACGCCCATTTTAGTACCTCTTAGGGGTCAAATCGAAAATGTCCGACGAGCATCCCTACCCCTTTTATATGGGAGTCTCCCCCGGGGCTCGACTATGAAATTTTGGGCATCAGTTGCAATTTTGCACTGCGTTTTAGACATTTTCACGATAAAGTATAGAGGAAAACTAAGCTTCAGAAAGTTCCCATTGTAACCTAATTGTCCTTATCGAGGCAGGACGTTTGGCCCAAAAAAAATAGAAAAGTGTTATTCTTCCATTGAGCTGCCATAAGCAAAGTGACATGTCGACAGAGGACAGTTTCGGGTCAGTAAAGTCGCGTCTGCATACTGTTTATTCGTCGTTGAGTTTCGCTGTTCCCTCCTTGGGAGCATAATTGTGAAATGATTTTATTTACAAGTCTAATTTTACGCCACTGAAATGAAATGTGCGATGTCGGTCGATGTTTCATATATATTCTCAGTCTTGTATATATTTTTATATATTGGATATTGGTTCTGACTGCTGCTGATTGAAAAACACTTTGTATATTATATTATTGAATGTAGATACAGAGGCTACAATACTTTGTAAAAGCCCGTAAGGGTTTATTTAGCCGTTACTGTGAAAAAAGTAATTTTGTGAATATAAACAGATTGATTGATTGATTCAGCGCAATATCCAATAATGAAGGAGGCTTTTAACACCTCATCAACAGACTTATTTCTCAGCACGACCTTATTTCCTGGCCTTGCGGAAACATTTCGCAAAATTTATGTTGTTTTTTTTAGAATTTGAGAAAATTTTATAGGGGGTCCACACGGGTCCATGGACCGGGTCCACACGGGGTCCATGGACCGGGTCCACGAGGGGGTCCGTGGACCGGGGGTCAGTGTTTTGTACTTACCCCTTTAAAACGAAGACCCCAGTTTCCTCTCTCAGCTTTATCGTAATCTAAGCTAATAAAGTCACAAATAATGAGCTGACAACTCAAAGAAGCTTTGCCGGTATTCGGTTCGTACACATTGTCTACAGGGAACTTTTATCGCCAGGGTCTTCGTTTTAAAGATCTTTAAAACGAAGACCCCAGTTTCCTCTCTCAGCTTTATCGTAATCTAAGCTAATAAAGTCACAAATAATGTAAAAGTTCCCTGTAGACAATGTGTACGAACCGAATACCGGCAAAGCTTCTTTGAGTTGTCAGCTCATTATTTGTGACTTTATTAGCTTAGATTACGATAAAGCTGAGAGAGGAAACTGGGGTCTTCGTTTTAAAGATCTTTAAAACGAAGACCCTGGCGATAAAAGTTCCCTGTAGACAATGTGTACGAACCGAATACCCGCAAAGCTTCTTTGAGTTGTCAGCTCATTATTTGCGACTTTATTAACTTATAAATATTATTATTATTATTTGTGGGGGTCTTCGTTTCATAGGGCTTCGGTCTTCGTTTTATAGGTCTTCGGTCTTCGGTCTTCGTTTTATAGGTCTTCGTTTTATAGACACCCATTGCTTGTTAACATCTAATAGTCAAATATACACACACAAAAACAATAGAATTAGCATTTAATAGCACTAAATATTCTAGTATCTGTTTCACAGGTTTATGAAAATCATTCTATAATACTCAGATATTGTTAAGAATACTCAATACTCGGATAAAACAATCTTTATAAAACCAATATAGCTGAATTTTACTCAATACTCGGATAAAACAATCTTTATAAAACCAATATAGCTGAATTTTGATTGAATCTTTTCATTTTAATATATTTTCATATCAACATACATGATATGTGCATGTAGCTTATTTTCATCATTACAATTTGTTTTATTGCCCAAGAGCATGCAGGTCTACCCTGCGACCAGAGGTTTCTCATCTCTTTGCCTGTCCCGTCCGCCGAAAGAAAGGGAAAGGACAGGAAAGGCAAAGAGATGAGAAACCTCTGCTTGCAGGGTAAGCGAAATCAAATCATTAAAAAAATTGGGGTGGTCATTTTTTTTGTAAACTGACGCGCCAAATAGTAAGAATTTGTTGTTTAGCTTTCAACAAAATTAATGAGTGAGACAGACAAAATAAATAATCAAACTATAAACACTAAATATCACAATCAGCGCAGCTACCAAAATTAAGTAATATTTACAATGTCTGTGGCATAAATCGCGCGTGTAAAACTCCCATAAACACAAGCAAATGATAATTTGCATATTACAGAATTTAAAAGAAACTAACATGATATGGAAAGGGCCTCATACCTGTTCAGAAATGATGAAATATTCTGGTGTTAGCCATCAGCAACGACAATCCGACTACAACAATGTTGCCCAGTGTGTAAAGTAAAATATATTTTTACATATGTTAAAATTGTTCTCCTTACAGTTTTCCTTCCACAAAGCCACAATATAGTGACATTTATAGTACAATGCTAAAGTTGTTAATAACAAAATTCGGTCGAATTAAATTCCAGTGTGAAGCAGTCTCTAAAGAACGTTACCAAAACAGAATAGCTTTCAGTTTTGTCTCGCAACTCTTCTCAAGCTATCCATCGTATTGCCTATGAAATCGAAACACTTTCTAGCCAGCACTTCGACTTGGATACTCCGCTGTATTGAAAACGCCTGAAAATGAAGTACCTTTCATCACAGAAGTTTTAATCCAGAAAAAGGTTATCTTCTCCATCAGATCAGAAAAGAGTCCCAACTTCATCTGATTAGACAGTTTTCTGTTTATTATCAGGGTCCAGTATTTTTTAACTCGCTGAACGCAGACATTCGTGATGCCATGACCGTTTCCTCGTTTCAATCCAAGCTGAAAAAGTATCTCTTCTCCCGTCTTTGAAATCGCTTATTATTTATTCATTAATTTTTTCAAATACGTGTTACCTCAATACTGTATAAATTGTTATCTTAGTGTGATTTTCTCCATTCTGTTATTTTTCTTTTCGCGCCACTCCCACTTTGTTTTATATACACATATATTGTAAAGAGGCAGCCCAATGCTTCATAAGCCTTCTGGTTTCTTTTTGGGCTTCCTCGCCATTTTGTTAATTACTTTTGTAATCATTTATTATTATTTTTTGTTGGCAAATAAAACTGTTAATACTGTTAATACTCTGAAGAATGGTGAGAGAATGCGAAATTCTGACAGTGGTTCTTCTTGTAGTTGTAGTTCAGTTGTTATTCAAAAGTCAAAATATCCCGTGTTAGTTCATGTTAATTTCGACGTTAACCTTCGTGACAACTTTTCGTTGCAAATAACCAACTCAGTTAAGGCTATGAAGATCCGATAAATGTGGCTAAAGTAGGTTGAAAGTGTGATACAAACTTCGCCAGTGCAAGTTAACTTTCTCCTCCTTTTGATCGCGCACATGCGACGAACACAATCCAGACGTCACGAACGCTCTGCGAACAATTATATCCGCTGGGGGTGGTGATGGAATCGAATACCTAATGCGCATACCTATACACTAGACATAACTTCCAAAGGCCAGATTTATGGCGGGCTCACATTGAAGATTAGTTTGTGAAGGAACCACCGAGATTACCACCACCGAAAGGCCGTTAAATCAAGATCGTCATTTCATTGGTCCATGTACAAAAGGATAAAATCCTACGTAAACAAGCTGGTAAAAAAATGCAATGCTGATTATTATTTAAACCTTATTACTAGTAACAGGGGAAATAGCGGTGAACTATGGAAAACACTGAACGAAATTACTTCGCGAAAGACATCCTCAATCCCTTCATGTATTGAAGTCGATGGCGTACCACATACTGACTCACAATCGATTGCTGAGGTTTTGAATAATCATTTTTCAACAGTAGGAACTAAATTGGCTGCTAAAATAAAAGCAATCCTTGATTTTTTCAATCCACGACCCCCTTCTGGTGAATCTATCGCTAGGTCTCGAAACTTCGCCTTCCGTTTCAGTTTAAGAACGTTTTGTGCATAGACAACTTAAAATGCTCGAGACAAATAAGGCCTTGATCGCATTAGCGCCAGACTGCTGAAAGACTCTGCAAGCGTCATAACTCCTGCTTTGACCAAGATATTCAATCGCTCGCTTGAGTCTCCTACATTCCCTTCTATCTGGAAATTTGGTAAACTAACGCCAACACTGAATTACAGGTCGATTACAATCCTCCCGACAGTTAGTAAGATCCTTGAGAAGGCAGTCATCTCCATTACCTTATGGAGATAAAGATCCTTAAACCCAGGCAGTTTGGCTTTAGACCTAAACTCTCAACAGAGATCGCTCTTACTAATTTCACCGATACTATCCTTGGGAATATGAACAATGGTCTAGTAACCGTGCTGTTTTCCTGGCTTGTCAAAAGCGTTTGACACTGTTGACCATAGTATTCTCTTCAACAAACTAGCAGCGGCTGGCTTTTCTGACACAAGTGTGAACTGGTTCAAGTCCTATCTATCATATCTAACAGAAGCCAAATCACCAACTTGGCAAATGTCTCTTCCTCTCCCAAGAAAGTTCCTGTCGGAGTTCCTTAGAAAGCGCTTAGGACCACTACTATTTCTAGTTTACGTAAATAACTTACCCTCAATGTGTTAATTGCTGCGAGGTGTCCCTCAACGCTGACGATACAGTAATTTACTGCTCTTCAGTCGACTAATAATGCTAAGGAACTTAAAGATAAATTGAACGCTGACCTTATTCCTTATGTCCATGTGTCAATGGTTTAACAGCAATCTCTTGACACTGAATACATCTAAATGCAAGTTCGTAATTTATGGCAGTACACGCAAGCTCAAGGATTTCAGAGAGGTTTCACTGACCATAAATGGCTCTGCTCTTGACCGAACTGACTCTTTTAAATATTTAGGAGTGACAGTCAGTCAGAACACGTGGATAGAGTCAGTAAGAAAGTCAATCAACGTCTTGGCATCATCCGCCGGGTACCTTGCATGTGCGGCTAACTCTCTATAAATCTCTTGTCCTTCCCTTACTTGACTATGCCGATATCGTCTGGGGAGATAAAAATAATTCCGTCCTCATGGATCACCTTCAAGTTCTTCAGAATAATGCTGCTCAACTCTTATGTTCGACTTTCCCTCAAGCTCTTCTGCATCTCAAGCACTCGAACTATTAAACTGGAAACCACTGTACCTTCGACGGCGCTATCATCGCTGTATTACTATCTTCAAGTGCTTAAATAGCATGGTGGACTTCCAACTTTAAATTAAAAAAAGAATCACGACTTTCATACATATAATACACGCCGTCAGCACAATCTACATTTACCATTCGCACGTAAGAATTCTGTTGGACTGGAACTCAGCTTTAGACTCAGAAGCTATACAATCAACTACATTATCAATTTTTAAATCTTACCCGGCACATAACTTAATTTCATAATAATCCTTGTACTATTTCTATTTTATTTCAACCATTTATCTGTTCAGTTTTCCATATATTAGTGATATATATATTTTTAGTGGAGCTTTCCTGTCAAAATATTATTATTATTAATGTAAGTGTTAATGTGTGCAGAGGATTCTTGTTGAGAACGATTGTTCATTTTTGATAAAGTGTCCGAAGACTACTGCAATGCTGATCAAATACAACGCTTGTCGAGGTTTATACGATATTTCGGCTGGCCAGTACCAGCCTTCTTCAGGTTTATTTTACAGTGGAGGTCACAAATGGATACAAGGCTTATATAAATTGCTAATTACGTAACTATGAGCGGAAATTACAAAATCGATGACATATGTTTTATACAATAGTAACACATAAAAGGAAATTACGAAATAGGTTTGAAAAGATAGTACAGATAGAGTAACAGCCGACAATAAAGGTCAAACGGTGAAATTACATTTCATCACGTCTATTCATTCCGAGTGGTTCGAGGGTTTTAGCTTTATAGATGAGATATGATTCACGTGCTTTTCTCACGGAATCGCGTTTAGAATAGATGACTTCTAAAGGAATAAGGAGCATGTCAGTATTAGAATGGTTAGGGCTGAGAAAATGTTCAGAAACGGCTGTAGGTTTAGATTTGATATTGGATTTATTTACAGGTCGTCTGTGTTCGTTAAAACGGTCTTTGAGGCATCGTTTTGTTTCTCCGATGTATTGTGAATTACAGTAGTATGGTGGCCGAGAGCTGTCATTCAAATTTTTCCATTTCATTTTTTATTGTTGAAAAAAAATAAAAAAAAAATAAAAAAAAACATAAAAAGAAACACTAATATTAAAAAAAAAATTATAATAAATTTAAATTTTATTTTTTTTAAACTAAAGAAAAAAATTTCAACATTAAATAAAACTAAATTCATTTTGAAATAAATTCAAAATTCCTCATGGTCTAAGAGCTGCCACAGTATACCGGCATGCATTACGGGTTACCGAACGCAGGCTCAGGTAACACGGCAGCGGCGCGGATGGTTATGTTATGTCCAAAATGGCTGATAAAGCGTGGCACACTTTTAAGGATCAAATGAAGAAAAAGAGAGCTAAAAGAGGAAAAGGAAAGGAGGAGGAAGTAAAAAGGACCAGCGAATTAGTTGTTCAAAGGCTAAGTGCTTCTGTTTCAGGCAAAGCACAGAAATACTCGAGGGTTGGACCAAGAGAATTCGCGCCATTTGACTCGAGAGAAGAAGTCACGCTGAAAGGAATTAAACTTGCATGTGATAAATATTTCAGTCCTACTTTGCCTGCAGGTTTGAGTTGTGATGTACTGGCGGGAGAGCAAGGACCTTCGTGTAAAACAGTACAGCAAATCCCTGATATGAAATTAGTTCATATTCGTTTCGTAAAGGATACTGAAAATGAGTACCGAGACATACGCAGCAGTTCAGACGAAGACGAGGGGGAACCGTCAATAAAGAAGGCAAAAAGAGTAATGAGTGAAGGTGCCTCAGTACTCAATAATATGCGTGAAAATCTGGCAGGTAAAAGTGATTGCTATCCTAAAAGTTTGTCTGTTCTTGAGATGATAAAACTGGGAAAGCTTGTCAACAAACATAGTACAACGGCGATCACACTTCACTCCTGCAATCTTGACGTGGTGGCTTGGTCTAAAGTGCCTATCACTGTTGAATTTGTACTATCCCAGAAACCGTTAGGAGTCGGTGGATTTCGCCAAGCATTCAAGGCCACAACCAAAACTACTGCATATTCCAATACCACATGGGTGGTAAAGAAATACCTTCCAGCAACAATTAAAACTATAGAAGAAACACATCAGACAGTTGAGGCGCATACTAGAAAGGTAGTACAGATGCATATCTTGGCACGAAATTTTGCTTTGCAACTGGAAAAGAAAGTAAAAGATTCAGCATTGTTTGGTGAACCATTGAGGTACAATAATATATTTTTTGGAATAACAGATGACAAAGAAAATGTCATATTTAATCAATTCATCTTTTAGAACTGCATCATCAATCCAGGTGTTGTTTCGAAAATACGCCATCTTCCATCAGTATTTACACACCATCCGCTGCCGTGTTACCTGAGCCTGCGTTCGGTAACCCGTAATGCATGCCGGTATACTGTGGCAGCTCTAGGCCATGAGGAATTTTGAATTAATTTCAAAATGAATTTAGTTTTATTTAATGTTGAAAAAAAATTTCTTTAGTTTTTTAAAATTTATTTTTAAATTTAGGGAAGAGGTCAAAACAATGGATTTCGAATGGGACCCAATTTTGTCAGGGGAGGTGGTGGGTGGCGGGTAATACCCCCTACCCCTTTTTTCGAGGGTGATTTTCTCGCGTTGTAAAATAGGGATACCTGATTTTAATGCAGACACACGTTCTTCTCTGCCTGTAGAAACTAGAAATGTAGTTACTTCTTCAATAAGTATTTTATTCAAGAAGATATTTGTGGTAAAAAAATTGCCAAAATAGGTGGTGGGTTCCGGGTACAACCCCCCTTGTATCAAAATTGGGTCACGCCAGAGTACCATTGTTTTGACCTCTTCCCTTATTATTAAATTTTTTTTTAAATATTTTTTTTTTTTTTTATTTATTTTATTTTAATTTAATTTTATTTTATTTTATTTTTCTACAAAAATAAATAATAAAAAAATGGAAAAATTTGAATGGCAGCTCTCGGCCACCATACAGTAGTGACATTGAACCATGTAAATTACGTTTTTAGTATTACATGTAATGTGAGATTTGATATGTTGAGTTTCGCCAGTGGAGGAAAAAGTGTATTGTTTGAGGCCATGTTCGATGTAAGGGCAGGTAATGCAGTTTTTACCGCAGCGATAAGAGCCGGGTGGCAATGGAGAGGTGTTAGTATTGTTAGGTAACTGAGCTCTTACTAAAATGTCACTTATGTTATTACAGCGGCGGTGGGCTACAAAGGGAAGATTTTTGAAAATTATTTCGGAACGTTTAGATGAATAGAGAATGTTAGAGTGTTTATGGATTAATGATGAGATGTTAGGTAGTGCTGGATTATATGTAATGATAAAAGGAATACGGTCTGCATCTGGCTTGGGTTTGTTTTGTAAAGCATCAGTGCGAGAAATGTTAGATGCACGTTGTATTTGTGTCTTAAGGAAAGTAAGATTATAGCCGCGTTTGTTAAGGTATGTTATTAATTCATTAGTGCGTTTCTTAAAGTGCCACTACGACGAAAATTTACCATTTCGATTTGCCACTTTTTCAGTGTCTATAGGTCAATCAGTATTAGAAATATCCGAAGTAGTAAAATATATTCCCAAATGGGCATGTTAAACCACAATTTTTAGGAGAGTTTACCGGTAAAATCCTGTCCGCCATTGCTGGAAGCCGTGCCCTTTGTTCAGCTTTAAACAAAGGTTTATTCACCGGAAGTGATGTCATACACTTAACACGACAACCTCGTGGCGCGAAATAGCGTGCATAAAAAAAGTAGCCAACCTCGCAAAGATAAATATAACTTTCTTCTTATGTACGTGAAGACGTTTTTAGTAGAAATATACCTCCAGGCGTTGTATTCTGCAGGCGAGCGTTAAGTGTATGACATCACTTCCGGTGAATAAACCTTTGTTTAAAGCTGAACAAAAGGTTACGGTCTCCAGTAATGGCGGACGTGTAGATTCAATATTCGGAGCTAAAAAAATAAGACTTCCTGTCGTTGTATCGAAAAACAATTTGAACTGGTAATAATATATGAACTCTACTTTATGAATATGCAAAAACATTGATATGTCAAAATTTGATCGTAGGGGCACTTTAAAGCTATCGTCCGAAGAGCAAATGCGGCGAAGGCGAAGTGAAAGGCTATACGGGATAGAGTATTTAGTGTGACCGGGGTGACAAGACGTTTTAAGAAGGTACTGGTGTTTGTCAGTGAGTTTGGTGTACAAGTCTGTTTCTATAAGTCCGTTTTTGAGTAAAACGTTAACGTCGAGAAATGAGATGTTAATGGCAGAATGGGAAGAAGTGAACTTGATGGTAGGGTGGAGGTTATTGAGATAATTAATGAATATTTTCAGTCGATCCAGTCCTTCGGTCCAGATCACGAAAATATCATCAATATATCTCAACCACGTGTGTGGCTGGTAGGGTGAATTAGATAGTGCGTCACGTTCGAATTTAGCGAGAAATAAGTTGGCGAAGGAAGGAGCCATTTTAGTACCCATGGCTGTTCCATGTATTTGTAGATAGTGTTGTTGATTAAACGTAAACGAGCTGTATTTGGAACGATTTCTAAATACTCGTCATGGTCATGATTTCTATTGTACTCACCTCATGAATTATTAATGAGTTTGAGAAGTACTATGTGTTTCATGCCAGCAGGAGTATATTACACAGGAGTGCTCCTGTGCTGGCCCCTTACACAGTAGATGGTGTCTCAAAAAATTGCCATTCCTTCAGTTTTAAAGATATGAACCTAAAACTTGGGCTTTTTACTAATTTTGGCTTGCTCTTTCCATTTCTGGATTCATGTTGTTCTAGCGCCAATTTTGTTTTGATTGACAGGCTAAAAAGGTCACGTGACCAGGTCCTGCAAGCCACCAATCGCACATCGATTTCAGACATGCACAAAACCACGCCTTTAACTCGCTTTCATTCCCTTCACTGAATTCAGTTTGCCATTATTTTAGGAGTGAATTTTCTCTCGGTGTAATATTGACAATTCTTCAGAGGCTTAATCGACTTTTATGATATGTTGTGTAGTGGAATAGAAGTAGAATATCTATCTAACATGTGACCTCAAGTCGGATATGGAATAAATAAACCGTTGTTCCCCTTTTTAATCATAAAAACTCCAGCAAAGAAAATTATATTTTCCGTCTTACATTTCTCTTGCCAATATCTAACTTAATTTTTTTGTTCTATCAGGGGAATATATCTCCTATTTTCATATCATAACTCAGTTTCTTTGTTCTTTGCAGGGGAATCTTGCATTTTAACAATGATTTAATATACAGCTATTTCAAAAAATGTTGTCCCGGATTCAACGACAAGCACATTCCCACACCGATTGTGATTGCATCTCAAAGTCTGGTGAATTCATTTATTTTTGGTCACAAACGTTACGACGAATATGAACGGTCTCCCGCGAATCGATTTCCGTATTACACTGTAGTTTATCCTTTTCACACAGCTGCACAGTTAGAACCACAATCCATTTCGGCCTGAGAATGTCGCGTGTTCGGGACAACCTTTTTGAAACAGCTGTATATTCCCTTGCTCAGGGGTATGGGGTTTATTCACCCTGGGTGCCGCCCTCGGTGAATAAATCACATACCCACACACTCCCGGCCGATAATCCCTACTTATCTTTAAGATAAGTTTATCATCTCCTAAAAAGCTTTACGGTCCACTCCCACCCCCCCCCCCCCCCCCCCCTCTCCCCCGTTATTTGTTTCTGTACTAGGCTTATACAAGACGTTGGAATCGTGCTCTATTATCCACTTTATATCTTGTCAGTTCTCCTTTATTCATTTCATTGTTCACCTAAATAAACATTTTGATTTCATGACCAACATACATGTTAAATCTCACGTGAATGAATATTATATTTACACCTTTAATATCTGTGTTTATGATCATTGGTGGAGCGTTTTGTACCACGTGATCTCTAGTTCACAGTGTGAAATGTCTCGATATTTACTTTGGACTTAAAAATGTCTATGCCATATAGTCCAGATACCCAAGTAGAAAATACTTATGGTCTCCGGACAGTTAGACTGACCTGAAAACTGAAATCACAATAAAAACGATTTATTTGGCAATGCAAACATCATGTAGGATTTTTTTGGAAGTGTATAGCGCAATAGTTCTGATGACGTGACGTGTCCAAGAAAACCTGAGCTATTCATTCTGTTGGGAAATTAAAACAACACTCTATCAAGCAATTTTAAGAATTAGAATGACTTTCAAAAAATTCCTACATGATGTTTGCATTGCAAAATAAATCGTTTTTATTGTGATTTCAGTTTCAGTAAAGTCCAAATATCATTCGAGACCATACGTGTTTTGTACTCTGGTATCGCTTTGACAGGAACACCGAACGAACTGTTCTGCAAAATATCTGTTCTTCTGGGCTACTCGACTGGCACTGCAGAATCGCTGTTCGTCTGCCAGCTAAAAAAAGGTTTTTAAATATGTTTAAAGACAATATTGGTTGAGTTTATGAAGTTTTACCATTGGGTGCCCCTGTTTTAACTATCTTTTTTATGTTTACAATTACCATTTTCTGTATTTCTTCAACTTGGTTTGATGTTCACTGTTTACCCATTCAAGGGCTACCGAATGGTCAGTTAAAATTTGGAAGTGCTCGTCGTTTTAGGCCTTTGCTCGAATGCTCGCAAAAAAGATCGTGTGCTCGAATTTCTCGTACTGTCTTGCTTTTACCCAAGGTGCTACGGCGTTCGCTCGTTTTTGTATAAATTTTGTAAAGAACGTTGTTCGCAGCAACTGCTCGTGCTCGCCCTAAAAAACAAGATGCTCGCCAATGATCGAATTGACCATTCGGTAGCCTTCATTCACTCGTAACACATGAATCACTTGAGTCTAGTTGGCTTTCGATAACTTAATATTTATTTTCCTATGATGTGTTCTTACTGAATGAATGATACTCCTACAATCAAGAGATAAGAAAACGAATCTCCATGCCCCATAATAATTATTGGAAATCCATTATTAGTTTCGCAACACGTGATGTAAGTTACTTTAATCTCGTTATGGCAGCCTACCTTCGTTAGTGACCCATTGTTTATATCCCCTGGGTACTCATGGAATCGTTATAAACCATTCCTTTGCACAGCAGATCCACTTTACGCCAATCAGGTGTCTTTCTTAAAATAGCCAAGCTGTGTCTAGCCTCCTCCGCAGTCACTCTATCAGATTAAAAAAATCGTGAATTGGGTTACCTGTGACTCCGGGAGAGAAGAGAGGACCGGCTTCCAATCTCCCTCTCTTTTCTTCACCTGCCACAGGGAGGCCATAATCTGATTTCCTCAAAAATTAGAGATGCCTGCGGAGAGAGGCTAAGGCTAAGCTGTGTCCTGTCCATCTAAAATAGATTTCAATGGGGTATACGTTCTCTTACCTCAATCTAGTGACCTTCTACCACATGATTGATCATAGAGAAGTTTTTAATTGAGTGTCGTAAAACCAAAACCAAAACCAAAGTAATCACAGAACCAATCACGGGAGCAAGTAAAAACACAATGAGCCAATCACGAACTGAAGTAATTCACGATTGCTTTTACATGAACTGACCCGAAGCTAATGTTTACATAATTGCTTTTCAACCGGAAGTGATTATGCGCTGGTGTAACCCTATACTCCTTATGCAAATTCGAGTTGTGTAATAAGAGATAGGGGGTGTGTTAGTTCAGAGACCGTTTGTATCTACGTGAGTACAACCACAGACAAGCGAGGGAGAGCCAGATAAGTGCAATTTAAACCTATATATTCATCATTGATCGTAAATAAATAATCAAAATCAAACTGAGTTAATAGTGTGCTGACGAGGTCCCGCACATTAGTGGTGCCGTGACCAGGATTTGAGTGAGAAATTCCAAATAACTTTGAACTACACGAGTCTTATGTTGTGACTGTGTAAATACAACAAGGAAATCGACAAACTTAAATTTTACTTAGAAGAGACCGATAGTCTTTTAGAAAGCAATGATTTTACCGAGATGGACGCACAAGTGAAATCCAACGCCGCCTCAATGAGCTAGTGTCAACATTGCAAGAGTTGAAAATAGACCTTGGCAAAACAACCCAACGCGCAATCCGACATTGGAAGAAGGAGCTGAAGGCAAGTTATGCGCCACTATTGGACGAGAAAGCCAAGATCACTCGAGTACTTGACGAAAAAGAGCACACCGAAAGCCAACAGGCCGAGGCAGAGAAACTCAAGCGGAAATTCGAGCAAGAAGAGCAGATAAGACGAGAGATCCAACAGCGAGAGAAAGAGCTCTGGGAGGAGAAAAAGCTGGAGATGGAGAAGGCCGCGAAATCATGCCGAGCTCAAGATAACCCTGTTTGATGGCACTCCAAGAGACTGGATTCGATTTGAAAATATGTTGTGTCCCAGATTCATAATAAAAACATATCAGTAGAAGAGAAGTTTGGTTATCTTTTAGAGTTAGTTGACAAGAGGGATAGGGACAGACTAGCTAATTTAAGACCGAGCGAGATTGGCTACAAAACAGCACGGGAAAGGCTCAAGGCTGAGTTCGGCCAAACTTGCCCACGGTGAAAGGCTCGAGTTACAACAAGGTGCGGGAGTTCTATGAGAATTTGAGCAAAAATTATGACGCGCAACAAACTCTTGAGGAGGGAGAGATGCTTAAGGGATTTGTGCTGACCACTCTGAACAAACTACCCCAAATTAAGGCGGACTTAGTAAGAACTGACAAGGAATGGGGAATGGAAAATTTAATAAGGGTCCTACAAAAATGGATGAAAAGGAATCAAACAGAAGGGGAAACTGGGAAAGGAGAGAAATAAAGGGAGGGTCATTATTTTAGTCAGAAGAGGGCAGCACCGCCACCGAACTCCAGGAAGAGAGGGCCCCATTGCATATTTTGCGAGCAAAGCCACTGGGGAGACTCGTGTCCAACGTACGACACTATCGTGAAGCGCAGGCAGTTCTTCGCCGATAAGCGTCTATGTTTTAATTGCGGCCGCACGGGTCATTGAGAAAACAAATGTCGAAGCAGGGGGTGCTACAAATGTAAGGGTAAACACCACACGAGCCTTTGCGACAAACAACAGGAAAATACACAACACAACGCAATGTTAAACGGCTACACACCGCCAGATCAAGAGAAATCCCTACCGGCAATTATCCCGCTTAAGATACAAGTGGTAACATTCTTGGCGCATCTGGATACTGGGTCGGGTAGGAACTTTGTTTCAAGGGAGGTGGTCGACAAATTGAGACTAAAACCGGTTCGCCACGAGTCACGCCACATTGTGACAGTCAATGGCACTAAGAAGCAGTCCATGCCGATTTTTAAGATTGACATAAACTCGGTTGACGGAAACGCCAGCAAGGCGTTGGAGGTGACGGGAAGCAAGATGGCCGACTTCACTACCATTAAGAGGCCCACCATCGCTGAGTTAAAAGCGAAACATGCGCACGTGAGGGGCAAGACCTTTTATAGAACCGCCAGTGAAGAGTACCCAATCCACGTGATACTATCTGATCCCACGTACTGCAAGATACGATCAGAGCAAGTGTTTAAAGGCCAACCAGATGAGCCAATCGTAGAGGGCGCGACCTTTGGATGGGTTGTCCATGGCGGCGCAGAGCACGCTGACGGAAAGTGTTTGTTTATGAGAGAGACCGACGAGTACGAGAGTCTGTATTCGCTCGACGTGTTAGGCGTGGAGGATCGGGGCGAGGGTGACCAGCTGGATGTCTTTACATAGTTCCAAGAGAATATAACCAGAAGAGAGGACGACAGATATGAAGTTGGTGTACCGTGGGTCCCTGGAGCCATACTGGACAACACAAACGAGGCACCGAGCAGGAGACGCCTTCAAAACGTCTAACGGAAGCTAGAGCGTAACGAAGTATTGAAGGCTGAGTACAGGTAGATAGTGAGCGAGCAGTTGGATCAAGGCATCATAGAGAAAGCCCCCGAACAGCCAACCGGTGACCGCGTGTTTTACATGCCACACAAACCAGTCGTAAGTGAAAGCGCAACCACTAACAACACGAGAATGGTGTTCGACGCAAGCGCAAAGCCACACCCACTAGCCAACAGTGTCAACGAGTGTATGTTCACTGGTCTACCACTACAGCCGCTGCTATGGGGCATACTGGTGAGAGCGCGCATGTCAACGCATTTGCTGTTAGCAGACCTCAAGAAGGCGTTCTTACAGATAGCGATCAAGGAGCAAGACCGAGATGCCTTTCGGTTCCTGTTTAACATCAATGACCGAGAGGAACACTTGCGATTTGCGAGAGTACCCTTTGGAGCCGAAGCGAGTCCTTTTATGTTGGGCGCCACACTGCGCTATCACTACGACCATCAACCACCAGAGCTTGAGACAACCGCGACATCTCTGAGAGAGGATACTTACGTCAACAATCTGATGAAGACTGCGAGCACCATAGAAGAGCTTGAGACCTTTAAGCGAGAAGCGACAAGGGTGTTTGAGAGTGCTAAGTTCCCGGTGCACAAATGGGAGTCCAACAACCAGGCCCTGGAAAGTGAGGATATGTCTAACCCAACCAAGATACTGGGCCATGTATGGAACAAGGCTGGAGATACACTGGAAATTGTAGTGCCACAACCGTCAGGGACTGAAGAGCCAGTGACAAAGAAGAGTATCCTTAGCAAGCTTGCACGCGTTTACGATCCGCTCGGAATTGTGTCCCCAATAGCCGTAGAGGGGAAGCACATCTACAGAGAGGCATGTGAGGAGAAGGCCGGGTGGAACACGGAGCTGTCGAACGAAGTATCCAAGAATTGGCGAATGTGGACAAACTAACTAAGGAACGTCAAAGTACCGAGAAGCTTAACGAGAGATCTGAGGAAAGTTAAGGCCGTTCATTTACGTGTGTTTGCAGACGCCAGCAACATCGCGTGCTCGGCGGTAACTATTGCAGTAGTAGAGCACTCATCCGGAGTAGTGAAGTGACTGCTGACGTCCAAATCCCGAATTTCCAAGCGAAACACGACGATTCCCAGGCTAGAGCTAGTAAGTGGACACATGGCAGCGAATATGGTCAAAAACGTGTGCAGCGCACTCAGGAGATGGCTGATTGCTTCAGCAACAGTGTGGATGGTCAGTATGGTGGCACTGTACTGGATCTGCAACCCGGGGAGACCGTGGAAGACGTTTGTATTGAATAGAGTGAGAAAGATAGCTGAGATAACAAGTGAGACGGGCATCACCTGGAAGCACTGTCCGACAGATAAGAACCTGGCAGATCTCGGAAGCCGGGGAGCGACACTAGACAAGATGGAGAGAGGAGGCTGGTTCACAGGCCCTGACTGGTTGCTCGATGAGGAGGAGTGGCTGACACAACCAGAGCTCGAGAAAACGAAGAGCGTCAGCGAGGAACACAAGCCTGTAGCGGAGGAAGCATTGTTTGCAGTGAAGCGTGAGCCAGACGAATGGGATGAGCTACTAGAGAGGAGCACTACCCTTAGAGTAACCGCGTGGGCTTTGAGGTTCAAGGCTAACGCCCTAGCCAAGAAACGAAAGGAAGAGAAGAAAAGAGGACCGCTCACAACTGAGATCACATGCGCGAAAACCCAGTGGGTAAGGAGAGCACAAGCAGACGTACAGCCAGACCTTGAGACTCCAGGGTGGAAAATAGTAAAAGATGAGAAAACAGGCATTCTCAAATGCAAGGGAAGGATTCCCGGTTATGAACTGGTCTACATTGAAGGCGGAGTATTTGCCGAGAAGTTAATCCGCCACGCCCATCAGGAGATCAAGCACTTTGGCATCGCAAACACGATGTCCGCGATAAGAGAGAAATGGTGGGTGCCGAGGCTAATGTCGAAAGTGAAGAAGGCGATTAACAGTTGCAATCTATGCAAAGTATTCAGCGCCAAACCGTATGGTCCAACGGTGACGGCGGATTTGCCGAGGTTTCGCACTGAAGGCGGGAGACCATTCGAGACAACAGGAGTCGACTTCGCGGGACCATTAAGTTACAAAATTTCCAAGAAAGAACGAGGCAAGTGCTACATAATCATATTTATACGTGCGCAACTTCCAGAGCCGTTCATCTTGAAGTCACGAAATCGCAAACGGCCGAAGAGTTCCAGAGAAAGCTAAACGCATTTGTGACGCGACGCACGAGGCCAGAACGCGTGATATCAGACAACGCGTCAGTATTCAAGTCTACAGCCACTTGGATCAAGAAGATACGTAAGAGTGAAGCTCTACAAGACCACCTCGCCATACAGGGAATAAGGTGGCAGTTCAACCTTTCAAGATCGCCATGGTACGAGAGGCTGATCAAAGAGATCAACTGAGAAAACCCTGTACAAGACGATGGGGAGAATTAGCCTTCGATACGAGCAGATGGAAGGAGTGGTGATGGACATCGAGAGACATCTTAACAACCGCCCGCTGACTTACGTGGAGAGCGATAACGGCGAGGAACAAGTGCTAACACCCAACGTCATCATGTGGGGTCAGGATGCCCACACAGTGGAAGATATCGAGCTCGAAGGAGATGAAGTCACCAGGCTGCAAGCGCAACTGATGGAGAAGCGACAGCACGCTTGGCAACGATGGAAGATGGAGTACATCCACAGCCTGATGGAGAGCCACCGCGTGCGCCGAGGTGGGAACAACGTTCCAGAGATCGGAGAGATCGTGATAGTGATCGTGGTACGCGACGAGAAAAACAGAGGCGAATGGAAGAAAGGGAAGGTCGTACGACACATCCAGGGCAAGGACGGCGTGGTGAGGGGAGTGAGGCTCCTACACTAGGGACACCACATCGAGAGGCCCTTGTCTCTAGTATGTTCGCTAGAGATAAAGGCGGCAAGTGAAGAAGCGGAACAGGAGCGGAACAGGAGCGGGGACAAGCTGAACAAGCAGCTAAGGCGAGACCAATTCAGGCGAGACCAATTCGACGTGCAGCACAAGATGCGCGCGAAAAACTTAGTGTTGGAAGAAGATGACGACTGAAGGATGTACGTCTCGAATCAGCAAGTCTTCGTTGTAGTACGGGAGAAACAACGATGTAAATAGTATGCTATACACAGTGAACTTGAAAGAGACTACGTTTATGTTACGGTTCAAGTAAAATTAATAGTCATTAATTTTAGGGGAGTGTGACCCGAAGCCAATGTTTACATAATTGCTTTTCAACCGGAAGTGATTATGCGCTGGTGTAACCCTATACTCCTTATGTAAATTCGAGTTGTGTAATAAAAGATAGGGGGATGTCTGTATCTACGTGAGTACAACCACAGACAAGCGAGGGAGAGCCAGATAAGTGCAATTTAAACCTATATATTCATCATTGATCGTAAATAAATAATCAAAATCAAACTGTGAGTTAGTGTGCTGACGAGGTTCCGCACAGAACCAATCACGAGGAAAAGTTAACGCAATCGTGGATGGCGTGATGATTGATGGCGGTCCCTTCATGTAGGCAACACATGAATTGCTATCAAAATACAGTAGAATTAACACAATACAAAACAATAGAACGAAATACACAATACAATAGAACACAATACACAATACAATTTGGTAGTAATTCATGTCTGCCTACATGAAGGGAGAACCGGCGTGATGGACCAAAACACGTTTGGTTTTAGTTTAGCACTTGATTGGCTGATAATCACAAAACATTTTCCACATCCAATAGGAAAACTGAGCAAACGCAAAACCAAAGCAATTACGGATTGCTTTCGACATCTGCTCTACGATATCTGACGACACCTGACAAAGCAAACAGTTTCTGAGGCAGTATTTTTTCTTACGATATTCCTCCATATTTCGTTTTCGAGTGATGGTCATCTTTTAGTCATACATATAACCACCATACTCATATTATTCATGCATATTATCTCTCTAACCTTTGGTTTATCTAAGAATTTAAAAAAATCTTTCCATCTTCTTTTCTTTATAATTTCACGTCTTCTTGATCGTTGCTCGTCGTTTGCTACATGCGTGTCCTGTGCAGTGCATCCCGCTAATGGCAACTATTTCAAAACAGTTTGTCCGAATCAAATGCAACAAGCAACAACCAAAAGCTACCAAAGACCGACACATTTAGATGCGAATGTGACCCCTCTGGGAGGTGGGTTGGGGCACGACAAATTTAGATGCGAATGTGACCCCTCTGGGGGTGGGTTGTTTATGACGTAATATATATGTGCGGCGGTACCGGGTTTGAAACTATTTTCGTAAAAATATGTCGAATTCCCGGTTATAGACGATTCAGAATAATCAAACAGGGAGAAAATCAGGGTTCGTTGTCACAATAACTTGGAAATCCGAGTTTTGGAGCTATACTTAGACTTGACACATCACAGCAATAATTTAAATTCGAAAATATTGTATTTCTATATGAACTACAGGCCTTCTCAGTCTTGGCTTGTTGCATTTAATCGCACAACCATTTCAAAAATAGGCGTATATAAGGAGATAGTACTGATTTTATTCCGGAATCTTAAGCCCATATGGAAAGCTCCAAGAACCGCGTCCAATTATATTGATAGCACAGGACCGAAACTGCACATGTTTTCCGAGAGGAAGAAGACCTTTAGTCCTGTCGATAGTCAGGCTGTGGTCACATCCCTTGTAAACTTCCACGAATGAGTCATTAGGACCTGGAACAAACGTACGGTTTCAGTTCTCTCGCGCGCCACAAGTTACCAAACATTGTAAATAGAACGCCATTTTGCGTCTTCCGAGTAAATGAACAGAATGCTATTCTATAGGCGAATCCTTGCTGACGTCAATGTTTACATTTTTGCCTCATTAGCATAAATTAATCTTCAAGCTAGAAACACACAGACTACATCAGTTGAAAGATAATTTTAAACTTAGTAACCATGGAAAACTTGAGATGTTATTTTAGATATTAACGGAGAAATTGACTTTTCAAAACTGTAAAATGAGCTGGGAGGGGGTGGGGATTTATCATATCACTCTAAAATTATTTTCGGTAATTATCAAATGTGACAATCTCTTACGATTTATTGACTTTCCTTGTTTGTATGTACGTCGCTTCAAGTTTAATGCATGCTAGTGAGGACAAAACGTAAACAAGGATTCGCCTATTCATTCCGAAAATGGAACAGGTTCCAAAAGAACACGATTGCCGTCTTATTCTGGATATTCTTATTCCGGAATACTCGGCCGAAACGAACGCGCACGAATAGACAAACAAACAAATAAACAACAGTAGTCCTACCTATACTGCACTGCAGCACATATCCAACCACGGGGTAAAAGAAGTAACTTATTTGCGGCGGGTTCCAGCTAACAGACACATTCATGTCCTTATTAATTGAACACGTGACCTTTTCAGGTGGACCAGGAGCTGGAAAAGGAAACAAAACAAAATGTCAATACATTTTATTTTACCAAAGAAAGTATAATTTGTCACGTGGCGTGATCTTATCAATGTATAATTACATAACGTCAGGGGCGGTGGGGAGGAGAGGAAGAGAGAGCCTGCCGCCAGCCATGGCTATTTTGATAACTCTCGGCCTCTGAAGGCCGCGTATTGCTATTGGCTAAAATGCGTGATTGACAGAAATCATTGGCATGCGAAAAGAGCAGAAACCAATTAGTATGGCGACAAATATACCGAGAATTCCTTCAGCGATGAATTTAAAGAAAGAATTACAGATCTTTTGTAATGAGATCGAATTTCGCGATGAGCTGAAGAACCCTGTATCGGAACTCCACAAGCGTCTTGCTCGACGAAACGCACACGGTTGAAACATGGCCGGTGTGTTCGAGGAACAGTCTTGTGCTTCCGAAAATACGAGTTGCTTTGAGGATTTCGTACCGCTGCGTGGCTGGTTTTTAGCGCTTCTTTTGGAAGAACTTCGTTCCGATGTTATTGTGTCGGCAGTGTTCTTTACTGAATTGGTGGCGACTTTATATAAAGCGGCAACGAGTTCTCTTTATCTTAGTTATCTTTATCCTGCAAACCTTCACGAACATAGGTGTAGTTCTCTACTGCATTTCGAATCTTCCTTCCTCAGGAACGACAGACTCGGTCTGATAGAGCAGCAGATTTCGGAATATGAAGACCAATACTTTTGCAGGCACCAGCTAGAATTATTTAAAGCTTCGGCTCTCTTTTCTTTCTGAAGTCTTGAACAGATTCTCGCTGTGGAAATTATTGATTTCCCAAACGCTAGCTTAAAACATACATTACATATCCTGCAAAAGTCGTTGACATTTACGGGTTTGGGTTTAGGTCCTGTCTTCACATGTTTTTTCGGAGTTTCAGCTGACATTCTCCAAGTTCGTATATTTTTTGTTTTGAATTTTACGCTCGAGTTGAGATTCCTTGATATTCCACGCGTGAGTTTGACAGATAATAAACATGGTTTTCACTTCCGCCGCATGATGATTGGATGAATCGGTCGAATGACTTACTAATTTTATGCATTTTAATTAGTGGGTGGATATCAAAATAACCATGGGTTGCCGGCAGGCTCTCTCTTCTTCTTCTCCCCCTCTTTTTTCTTCGCCCCAATCCCCCCTAATGTCCGTGCGGGGGGCTAAAAAGGACTTTGAGAAAGTCTACGCAAGGTTTTACGCAGTCAACTAGACTGGCGCTCGTGTCGGGACCTACCCCCCCCCCCCCCCCCCCCCCCCCGGGTAATATCCTATCTACACCCCCGTGTGAGTACTTACGAAGTACAAGTTTTGCACATGTCCTGATGCCGCTAACAATAGTCTCGTGATTGGGAAACTGGCACTTGAGGTTGGCGGTGGTTACTGGCGAGGTAGCGCACAGAAGATTGGAGACTTCATTGATCTCGTTTTCCACCTCTTTCTTATGAGTCAGCATTTCGTAGTAATCCAGGCCAAGTGCCTTGTCACAGTTTCTGCTTGCTGTCTTTGCTCGACTCGAGATTTCAATCATTTGACTAGTAAGACAACATTGACATCAATAGTCCAATTCATAGCTCTTGGCCGCCATTTTGAATGGTAACCAAGCCTTCCCAGGAGCTCATTACCCAGAGAGTTTCGTGATACATCGTTTTCCCAGACTGGGTTATTTTTAGATTTCACTTCTCGTTGTTCGCTTCCATCGCGGATTGTTGTCAACAAAAGATGCCTCGTTAGCATCTCTTGTTTCGTCAACCAGTATGGCTGCAACATCATTTTAAATTGAATTAAAATTATGCAAACGCTTGATTGGCTAGCGGAACCAAACTCGCGGGAACCACATCCTAAAAATAACCCGGTCTGTAAGAACGCTGCAATAGTAGTAGTATGGGAGATGGACGCTCCGGGTAATGGGCTCCTGGCCTTTCGTGATATCGAGGCTGGGTTGACTCAGCTTAGTTTGGGGCTTGTACTAGTTAGCATGATAATCAAAATCTATCCATATTCATAGCAAGAGGGTCAGTGCAGGGTCCACTTCAGCCATGTTGAGACTAAAGCTTGGTTAACTTTCAAGAACTACGAACTGGACTATTATTATTATTACTTTTCAATATTAGCCTATTTGTTTTTCGTCATTTTGACTGGTTTTCAAATTAATATTTCTATTTCCTCTCAATTTCTTGTTACTGACGAAAGAGCTGGTTAAACATTTGAAAGAAAGAAAGAACCTCATTCCTTATTCCATTTTTCTATATTCTTGGGTTCTCAGCCAAGTAAAATCCGGCACTCTGACACAATTTCATAGCGTAGCTCCGCGAGCGGAAGTTGGCCGACTCCAGTTTCCCTTGCGAACGACGTGCCTGAAAAAGTGCTGCTCCTGCGCGCGCACTGTTGAAACCAGGTGTCCCGGATCGAAACCTTGGCCAGTAGCTAGTGATAATTAGTATAAACCAACTAGTGGACTATTACAAATGCTGCATTCTGATTGGCTACGCTACTATAGGTCTATTTGTGATAGCCCATGGTAGAGAAAAACCGCACGCATTTTCACGAAATAATAACATGTTTTCAACTTCAATTTGTTTCTTTCTATTATTTCTACTGTCCGACTAGTTAGTTTATACTAAAACAATTAGACCTCTCGCCCTCATGGGCTACGAGTTAAATAGCCCATTCGGCTGCGCCTCATGGGCTATTGACTCGTAGCCCATTCGGGCTGCGGGTCTAATTGTTAATTATGTTCTTTCTTAGTTTTCATTTCCGTTATCTTCTCTTTTCATCTAAATATTTTGCAGTGATTTCCCTTGATTCTACCAGTTATTTTTGTTTTAATCTTTGTTTTCTTTACATAATTTATCGGTTTTTTTTTGGGTCGTTACCTCAGTTCATGGGAGCTCTGCTTTTAGACCCGCCTAAATATAAATATTATCGACCGTTGTGGTCACACTGAATTAAAATCAACACGCCGAACTAAGCCGTCATTGGGTCCACACCGCATGCGCAGTAAGAAATAAATGGGGTCTGGGTACGAGATTGTTATGCTGCGCTGTCCGACTGTGTGGAGGAGAGTTTGCTAAAGTTTCCTATAATTTTCTAACTTAGTTAACTCACAATGAAACTTAAAAGTAAGACGTATTTAAAATGATTATTGTATCATTTACAAAGACGAATATAGATGTCCAAAAGCACTTGACGTCACGCATCCTTTAATGGCATAACATTGTCAACCAATCAAGTTGCATGGCACTACCTAACACACGCCACGACGTAGCTAGCGTCTAACACGCATGCTCACATCTTATTACCCGTGGAGTGGCAGCCATGTACAGCTGTTTCGTCCTTGTTAGGACTCATCAGCATGGCATAGCCCCCAAGACCATCAGCCTCACTAAAGATCATAGGCATCATAATATGGCTACTCTAAAGGCGAGCTAAAGCTGCTTTAAATCCCAGCCACCACGCTAACACGTGTGAGAGCTGGAGATGTGAGCAAAGTGCTTAGCGATGTGGATCTCTCCGAAGAGGGTCGGGTAGTGCAATATGGAAATGCAACGACCAAATCCGAAATTATAAACCAAGCAAAAATTGTCGTATGATTTTGAGAATTATGCATGACTTCGATACGGGATTGTTTCACTTCATAAGCGCTTTCAAGTCTTAGGTTAGCTTTAAAGTTATCTGGTTGTTCTTGAAGAAACATTCCACATACATACCTAAAATTAGAAACAAGGGTGACTACCTTTGTTTTCTTTCAGTTTTGGCGGGAAACTGGCGGCACGTACGCGTTGGGCTCATCAAAAGCGCATGCGCATAACGTTTTGCCGCGGTGTGGATTGGACCCCACTAGCCTGCTTCACATGTACGGATGCGACGCAGGTTAGATCCCACCGATTGAACATTTCCCTAAAAATCCTCACCAAAGCCTTGCATTACCTGACTTGCTCATTAAGAGCTTTTAGTTTTGCATCACTCCGCTTCGATATTTCCTGCACTAGAAGTTTCTCTCCTTCTTCAATAGCTGCCCTCAGCTCTCTATAGTACCGCCTCGCTACGTCTTTCGTTATAATCGTTTCTTGTTTGACCTCCTCTATCATTCTCTGTACCTCCCCGCGGGCTTTGATGTACTTTTCGCCATGCTGTTCTACCAATGACTGGAGTTTCTCGAGGGATCTTCTTTCACGCTCTTCTGCTTCATGTACCTCGAAGTAGCTGTGGCCCATGTGGGAGCCATAAATTTGGCAGCTGCCACAGCACAAGGTTTGGCAAGTTCGACAGTAGAACTTGAGCTTTTCGTTGTGTTCAGAGCAATCTGAGGAAAATTAGTAATGCATATTAGGTTCAGTAAATGTTCTGGTGCTTTATTCAGTACCCTGGGCGCCAGGGGCTAGAAGAAATAAAAGACGAAGTGGCGAGAGAGAGGAAAAAAAGAAGAGCCTCTGGTGTTATCTGTTGAGAATCTCACTTCCATGCGAACATTTGGTTCAGAATTTGAATATCGTCCCTGATTGGATAATATACTCATTACCAGGCACAACCGTGAGTGCTGGATGAAACGGTAATTTTCAATGGCTTACGAATGGCCCAGCAAAACCGGTTTGACGTGTTTCTTGATTGGAAACTCAGCGCATGTGAGTGAGATTCTCAACGGATAACAGCAGAGACTCTTCTTTTTCTTCTCTCTCTCGCCTCTATTTCTTCGAGCCTCTGGAACCCAGCCTGAGGGTAACGCTTTATTCAATGTCCTGTCGTGTTTCCACGTCGTTATGTTCTCGAAGTATATCTTGAACTGTGGTTGGAAAGTTAATGGACGAATGACCAAATGAATCGGATCAAATGAATGAATGAGTGACCTCATGAAGCATGTTAGGGATCAGTTAAGTAATTATAAGTGTGAGATGATCGATAAATGAATGATTGTCTGATCACCTCAATGGGTCGAGGAGAGGAGACAAGAAACACGAAAATATAGAAGCCTTCATGAAAGAAACGAAGGACGAAAGAAAGGAGAATGACAAATCAGAAGAAGACTGATAAATGATGAATTAAAAAATATGAGGGAAAAAATGTTATGCCTTATTTTCATTGGCCTGCTCCACTGGCAACTCAAATACTAAAAGGAAATACCGGGGTTTCTGTGGTATTCTTACCACAGGAAACCCGTCGCAAAAATGCCTCGGAGGCGGCTATTTGACTGTTAAATGATTAAGTGTATTAAATGTGCATGTGCAATGATGGTGGATGGCTCTCACCTGGTACCTGTTCAACACTAGTGCCTAAACAATCTGACGAAGAAAGTCAAAATAAGTCCAGTTGTCAGTGATAATGTACACTGATCTTTGTGCATCACTCGTGCGCGCCTTGGTCACAAGTTGTTATGAATTACAGCTAAATTACGCGCTCCTAATGACAGGAATCGCTCAATAGACTCCAAACCCAACCCTAACCCGAACCATAAAACGTACCCTAACCACTTCGAAAACAAGTTCCCAGTTAAACGACGACTGAGGTTTTAGGGCTAGGGTTCCAGGATTCACAAGTAAACAGAAGAGAAAAAGCGAAGAGAAAAAGCGCGAGATTTTTATGGATTCCGAACCATAACCTTCAATCATCACAGCCAACATGATAACCACTATACTAAGTGAATATTCACCCTGGAAGGGTGACACATTATCAGCTCTTTACTTGATTAGTCTCTTAGCGGCCAAGGACAGTATGGACATCTGTTGAGTAATTCCTGTCCTTAGGAACTCTATTTCAACATCGGTACAACATTTATTGAAGCCGATCTTTAAACTGTTTCAAAATGGCATGAAAACATTGTTGAAAGGTGTTGAAAGATATTGCAACATCTTGGTGAGAGTTTGACGTTTAAAGGCCATTTCAAACTGTTTCAAGATCGCGGTTTCAACAAAGGTTGTACCAATGTTGAACCGATGTTCAACCAACGTTGAAACCGTTTGAAAGGGCTTGTCAGTAAAACGCGCAGAACTGGGACGAGTCGGGGTAAACAATATCAGTTTCTCAGCCACTCCTCGGCCAAACGGACTCCCACGAAATGCTATGGCAACGGGCAAACACAGGCGGAATTTTGAACTTTGGCCGGGAGGTGAATTTACTTTCATTTCAGTCAAAAACACGTACAAAATAAGCGAGTTCTTAGTTTCATGCAGCAATACATTGAGTAAACCTCGCTCGACTGGGACGAGGCTAGATAAACAATTCTGAACTGTAATGACTAAGAAATTTAACAGTTTCACACAACAAAGTTTGAGAGAAGCTTTCAGCTAGCATCCGCTATCTTTCATCAGCTCATGAAGGTTTCTCATGAAGGAATTCAGAAACTACCAAGTATATGCAAACTACCTCTCTCTCCCCTGTTTCTTCGATTCAACTATAAATCGCGAGGATTTGAGAGGAAGATTGAGAAAAAACCTTAATCCCTGGCCAAACAGACTCGCAAGTCAATGCATGTTTCTGATGTGCCGGACTTGCGTTTCGTTTGGCCACCCACTTGTACGGACTTGCGCCGACTTTGATCGAGCTCAAATTTGCACGTTGAGTCGATGCAAGTTTTTCACCGTTTGGCCACCCGACACAAGTTGACTGCAAGTCAAAAGTGGTAAAGAAACGCATTTATCAATTTAAAAAAATGAAAATTATGGGGAATTTTAAATAAAGAGTATGAAAATGGATTTTTACGGCTAAACTTGCGTTAACTTGCGAGTCCGTTTGGACACCTGTCCGCAAGTTTTAATTTCGAAACTTGTGTATTATAAAAGTTTATTCAATCTATAAACTTGACTTCGATTACAGTGAACCGATTTCAAGTTGCTCTATATTTCTCTTATATGCAGTATTTTTCATCCACTCGAATCTTTGCCATCCGTCATAAAAATTATCTCAAATTTAGTCCAGTAGATATCGAAAGCATATATACTCTGTTAATCTGAGGAGTTATTTTTGTATTTCCTCGAGAGTAAGTTTATCATTTTGGGTTGACATTGCCCCTTTAAAAATCTCTCTGTTTCTCCAATACTTACCTGGTAGGAGACTGTAGTCCAAGAGCCCACTTGATGAACGACTGCTCAGCTTATGACTCAAAAAACGTCTGCTTATGGCTGAAGACCCCGACGAGGGCCGCGAGGGAAACTGGACGGAGCTATCCTCAGTATTCTCCCGCCGCGCACTCGCCAGGCTTACATCATGCGACCTGAACTCCAACCGTGAGTGAATCTCGTCAGAGCAGCTACCGCATGAATACACCGCGCATTCTGTACAGAAGAAACGCGCTGGTTTAGGGGGATAGACCTTCGATGCGCAAAAGTTACACAACTGTTCCTGCTCCTGTTCTGCCTGCAAGACCGCGTTTAAGATGTCCATGTTTTTATCCAGTCCTTCTATGCCATCATTTGAGAGTAGGGTTCGTAGCTTGCATGTGGGACATTCTATGACGTCACCTTGTAGTTCCTTAAGCTTAGTGATGCACTCTAGGAGAAACAAGTCCAAATTTGGTTGCATGAAACAATATCACAGACTGCACAGACCACTGAGATGCAGACTGCTATTAACAGGAGTATATTACAGAGGAGTGTTCCTCTTCCCACATTATATTGTCACACAACACTGTAGACGGTAGAGTTATTTTTAGCATAGAGTTTCCCGCGAGAAGAAACAAAGGCCGTCACTTTTAACCAATCAGGATGCACTGAAAAATTGTAATTAACACGGTTCAAACTGCTAAAAAATACTAAAGTGCAAGAGAACAAAAGACAACGTAATCGCATCCCAGAACTTCGCGACTATAAATAGACACACCATCTACTGTGACCAACACGAGGGCACAGGAACACTCCTGTGTAATGTACTCCTGTAAGAATCATGTTGAATTTGATCAGAAATAATGTGGATATCAAATATGAAAGCAAAGCAATTAATATTTCAGTCAACAATTTATTACGCTCAGATGGTAAATTGTAATTAATGTAATTATTCGTATTGAAAAAATAACCCAACCACAAGATAGATCACATCATGATCAAAATTAGTATGTTGATTGGGTTTGAGAACGTTTGGATCAATATTAACGAGGTCGTGAGCTTTTAAAACTCAGAAAAATAAGAGAGCTCAGTATGGTTGGGGGGAGGGGGGGGGGGGGTTAATCGATTAATTTCAAACGCTTGCTAATCAGTTCTTTTTTACTCAAACATCTTCAAACTCAGTAAACACACTAATTTCCTTGTGATCCTTCATGTGGTGGGGCTCAATTTAAAACTGCGTCAGCAGACAATAGGACCTTACGGGGGAGGGGTTCGTTCGAACCCTCGAACTTCCCCTGAAACCTGGTGATACCGAGCTAAAAAGATGTTTGATTCATGAATAAAATTGGGATTGGTGCTCGCATGTTGCGAGGTTCTTTTATATATTATCTGATATCATACACATTTACATTTAAAATATAAAGAACGAGAAATTGATTCCCGGAACATGCACAGCTATGTAGAGTCCATTTGAAAGGTTTTATTAGTATGATCAAAATTCCGAAAACCCAACTGATATCAAAAACAGATTGATGTCGCATGATATTGCTCATGTTGAGGAAATAATGATATTCATTTTGGAAAGGGTAATCCCCGAAAATGATAACACTTCTGTCAAAACAAGATCACGGGGTTTGATTATTTTCAAAGCACATATTAATTAAAAGGTATTATTCAAGAAAACGTGAACATGCAACACAGAGTTACAGTATTATTGGGAATTCCACGTTGAATAATTAGTCATTCAGACATCCCCCAGAATGATCCATCATAGTTTTCCACCAGGGGCAGACTTCACCGTTTGCAACCTGAAATGTTATTGGTTACCCGAACAATAACCCGTTCCACAGCTCCTAATGAGGGCATGTCTCAGTGAAAATATGTCGTCATAATCCACCAATGAAAACGAAGAATTACTAGTAGTACCAGCGGTATATATAATCCACGCACCAGATCGAATCGTCGTCTCCAAATCTGCCAACTGAGTTCGTGGTAAGGCCTCCTTCATAAGCCGTTTACCATGAAAATGTGGAACATTTCCTTGGCTTCAGTCAGGGTTTTAAGAAGCTTGCCGATGTGAAAGGGGAGACAGTAAACAAAGAATATAAAACGCCGTTTTGTACGGAGTCACTTGAGAAGAAGTACACTGCATATCACAACAATGTTTCATGGATCGTCAGTAGCATATCCGTTACGAGTGGAGAAACAGTCAAACACGAAAACCGATTCCCGAACGATGAACTGAACCGGGGGACTTATTTAAAACCCGGCCCATCAAATGATTTGGCCAGTCATTTACCTATTCTTAGACTAAACTACCCTGCGAGCAGAAACATGTACCGTCACTGGAACTTTGTACATCAGGAACTACGCGTATCTACAGAGATATTGTTCGTAAAAATATAGACATCGTTTACCTATACGGCCGGCTGATATTAAAATTATAAGATAGACCTCTATAGCGTCGAATCGAGTTTGGTACTGGAACGAACTGAAACTATAACTTGTTAGTTGTTAGATACATGTACAGGACTATTTTAACATGCCTATAGCTGATTGGCACATCACTTGGACATAGGATAATTTACTTGTTATTGGCATTATAACTCCCTGGATAAACTATAGATCAGATGTATTTACGTTTTTATGTTTATCAATTATTGTATTTCATTCCGACAATGTTCCTGTAACAGATTGATTTTTTGGTTTCACTGATTCTCTGTTTCACTGATTCTCATTTGAATAAAATCTTCAAAACGGTTGAGAACAAGATTGTAATGCTTACATTCCAAGAGCACTCCGAAGAATGCAGGAGAATCATAAGAGGAGGGGTGCTTCTTTTATGGGAGTCTTCCAGTCTTATTGGAGGACAATATTTTAATAGGGCAGAGGCAGGGAAATGGACCAGTTTTATTTTCATTTTTCCAATTTATTTCAAGCGCAACATTTAATTTTTGGACAAAGATTGCTTCTTTCCGTCGACAGTAGAATGGCGAGAAGGCTAGCAATACCCATGCAACTATATTTATTTCTACCAGCAGCTCCTGCGCGCTGTTGTCCTAGATGTTGCGGTCTCAGTAATCAGGCTGCAGCATGCGAACTGACAAAACTAAACTATTGTACTTTTTGATGGTGAACCTCAGTTGCATTAATTTGGTAAATACCGGCTCAGTCTTTTTGTAATTATATTTCAATAAAACATTGAACATGATTCAATTTCTGGGAAGCAGGGAACTATATGGTAACATTAATAAGGGACTGAAGGGCTTCGTTACTTCAGTTGAAAAGGTTCAACTATGACACTAAGTACTCTCTTTGGGGAAAAGAAAGGTGACTCTAAATACAAAGATTACAAAGCAACATACGGAAGGAAAACTGCTTGCAGAGTGCCCAAGATTCCGCGGCAGAACGAATGCAGTCTACATTCTGTCCTAATGATTTGAAGAACCAACTTAAAAAATAAAAAAACAGTTTGAGTCTGCGATGCCGGAATTGGTAGCTCATTGTTTAAATTTGAAAAAGTGCAAATTATGTGAACATTCAGCATGACGCAGCGGAAACGCGACTTTCAAATACTTTCACTTCACAACAGGCTTTCGATTTGTCAAGACACAGTTTATAGCTTATGCTTCGAACAGTTCGTCTGGCAAAAAAACAACATAACATTAGATTTAGTTTATACAGATCGACTGACAATTCCGCTTTATTTTGTGATTACAACAATGACAGCCTACTGACTATAGTAAAAACTTGCTTTGTACATTTCCCTCGACAGCTCCTTATATGGAGCAATTAAGTTATCAGTTTGTGGAAATGATCACACGCATAACTACCTACATAGCTGTGTGCAGCAGTGGGATCGAAAATCCGATAACCCGAACTTTAGCCACGCTTCTAGTGTAGGATAAATATTCTTCGTGAAGAAAGGGTATTCCCCACCGTCAGAATACTTAATCATAAGCCTCTGGCTTGAGAGACCCGGTAACGGCTCCCTATATCTTCCACGCAAAATTGAACCATTGCCATTAGTTTTAGTTAACGAAAACAGACCTACTAGTACTTCTACCCCTCAAATTGTAGCGACGTCTCTGTGAAAGTGGATTAAAAACAGAAGTGTCAGAAAGGACGACGTGCCGACAACTAAGGAGAATGGGATGCACGAACGTACAGCAAATGCGTACGTCACAAAGCTTTGTTCTGTTTGTGTTGCCATGGCTATAAATAGCTTATGTTCCGCACAGTTCATCTGGCTAGAGAGAACCTTGACATTACATCAGAAAATCAGTGATTACGACAAGGACAGTATACCGAACCTCTCCCCCGGGGGGGTTCTTCAAGGTAAAAAGGTAGGGGTGACCGTCGGAAAAACTCGAAAATTGCCCTAAAAATACCAAACCGTGAAAAATTTCCCACCCTAAAATGTACCTCATGGTCTAAAAATCACCCTGAAAAATGGATTTCGCTTGGACAACCCCTAAGAAATAAGAAATCGCCGATTTCAAATCCTAAAAAATACGACGATCACCCCTACTAGCCGA
Source organism: Actinernus sp. WN-2022 (assembly GCA_030867875.1). NCBI lineage: Eukaryota > Metazoa > Cnidaria > Anthozoa > Actiniaria > Actinernidae > Actinernus > Actinernus sp. WN-2022. Next base: position 9,850,391 of record JAOWCC010001501.1, read on the forward strand.
ATATAGGAAGAACCCCCCTGGGGGAAACTTGTTTTGAACAGCTCAAAGGGAAATTTCCCTCGACAGTTCCTTATATGGAGCAAGGTGTCAAAATGTCATAACGATCTTCCAATCAAACCAGAGCATTTCCAACAACATTGAACGATACATTCCTTGAGTAGGCACTGGGAACGAGAATGTGAACGATATTAATATATACTCAAGCACAGAAACGCTTACATCATATCTCTAACCAAAGCTCCCGACGGCGCAACTGGCCGTCAAACCATGGAGTATTTCCTTGACTAAGTCAGGGCTGGTGAGGCAGAAATAGAAGATTGCATGCAGCAGTTGTGTACCAAGACACTTGTTAAGTACAATATTCATTTATTGGCACCTTGAAACATTATAATGTACATCAGTGTTAAGAGAGTGAAGGAGAAAGCTTTGGCTGGAAATGTAGTGAAGGAAACAAACCTGCATTTCGAAGACAAAATTGTAAATAATCATTTATCAACTCTAATTCCTCTAATTCCTTTACCAGTATCTAATCCTACACTTGAAACTGGATGACTTATCATGAGTTGAAAGACTGACTTGAAGCCAATCAATGGGTGTGTCTCTGGGACTGGAACTTCGTAAATCATCAGGAGCTTCAGCTACAGAAGATTAAGCCTCCGTTATTATGAGCTGAGGCAGGCAATAGAAGATTACAGCAGTTGTGTACCACGACACTTGTTAACTGAGTGAAGGAGAGAGCTTTGGCTGGAAATGTAGTGAAGGAAACAAACCTGCATTTCGAAGACAAAATTGTACGTTCGACAATGATGAAATTCTGTGAATCGTCAATATGGGTGTGTCTCTGGGAGATGATTTACAAAGTTCTGAAAGTTCCAGTAGGAGCTTCAATTACAGAAGAATCCTCCGTTATTATTGTTTCTATATCTCCAACAACGCCAAAGCTAGAGATTAGATACAAGTTTGCTTATAAAACTGAACAATATAATGGACCTCCAACGACAAACTTGAACTCATAAGCGAATGATCGCCTTCAACTAGATACTATATGCTAGTAGTTCATTAAGAATTCTCTGTACTATAAACTACAATGTACTGCTAGGTAAATCAAGCGCCAGATAAAATGTTCATTGTAAATACATATGTTAGTTGCTTTACTACACAAGTGTGCATGTGAATCGAACTGACAAACTATTGTACTTTTTGATGGTGAACTTCGGTTGCATTTGTCAATACTCAGTCTTTTTATAATTTTATTTTAATAAAACACTGAACATGATTCAAGACACACTCGCAATTTCTGGGAAGCAGGGAACTATATATGGTAACATTCATACGGAAAGTGCTTCGTTACTTCAGTTCAAAAGCTTCAACGATGATAATACTGTCTTTGGGGAAAAGAAAGTTTTAAGGTACTCTAAAGAAATACAAAGATTACGAAGCAACATACGGAAAGAAAACTGCTTGCAGAGTGCCCAAGATTCCGCGGCAGAGCGAATGCAGTGCTACATTCTGTCCTAATGATGTGAAGAACCAACTTAAAATAAAAAAAAGTTTGAGTATAGTGATCTGTCTGCGATGCCGGAATTGGTACCTCATTGTTTAAATTTGAAAAAGTGTAAATTATGTGAACATTCAGCATGACGCAGCGGAAACGCGACTTTCAAATACTTTCACGTTCACTAACAACAGGCTTTCGATTTGTCAAGACACAGTTTATAGCTTATGCTTCGAACAATTCATCTGGCAAAAAAATCACTTGACATTAGATTTAGTTTATACAGATCGACTGACAATTCCGCTTTGCAAATTTCTGATTACCACAATGACAGTATACCGACTCCTTTCCCCTAGATATAGTAAAGTTTATAGAGTAAGGGAACTTGCTTTGAACTGACAACTCCAAGGGAAATTTCCCTCGACATGCAGCTCCTTATATGGAGCAGTTATCAGTTTGTGGAAATGATAGTCACACATAGCCTAGTAGACATAGCTGTGCACAGCAGTGGGTTCGAAAAAGGAAACGCGTGACTTTAGCCACGCCAAATACAAAGATTACAAAGCAACATACGGAAGGAAAACTGCTTGCAGAGTGCCCAAGATTCCGAGGCAGAGCGAATGCAGCCTATACATTCTGTCCTACTGATTGGAAGAACCAACTTAAAATAAAAAAACAGTTTGAGTATAGCGATCTGTCTGCGATGCCGGAATTGGTAGCTCATTGTTTAAATTTGAAAAAAGTGCAAATTATGTGAACATTCAGCATGACGCAGCGGAAACGCGACTTTCAAATACTTTCACTTTCACTTAACAACAGGCTTTCGATTAATTTATTTGGGAGTGCAATAACATTAGTATCTTATGTTGTCTCTGTACAGAAACCTGTGAATATAATAATAGGAATATGCTTATACATTTAGCAGCATAAATCAGTATATAAAAGTAAGGGCCACAGGATTAACAACGCGTGATTCACGCTGCGCATTTGGCAACAGAGTAGACGGGGAATCCCCGTTTAAATATGATTCTTCCACCAGAAAATCCGGCGCGACTGGTTTAAAACAAGTATGACAGGTTTAACAAACCTATATACTACTTCTACTGCCGTTCTTTCTGAGGGTTAATGGTTTAATGGATGTGTCAAGACACAGTTTATAGCTTATGCTTCGAACAGTTCATCTGGCACAAAAAAATCACTTGACATTAGCTTTAGTTTATACAGAGCGACTGACAATTCCGCTTTGCAAATTTGTGATTACCACAATGACAGTATACCGACTCCTTTCCCCTAGATATAGTAAAGTGTACAGAGCAAGGTGAACTGACAACTCCAAGGGAAATTTCTCTCGACAGCTCCTTATATAGAGCAAGTTATCAGTTTGTGGAAATGATAGAATTGGATTCCAGTCACACGCATAGCAGCCTAAATAGCTGTGCACAGCAGTGGAATCGAAAATTCAAGAACCCGAAAGCAAACGCGTGACTTTAGCCACGCTTCTAGTGTAGAATAGACCCTTCCATGGTTTTTTTGAACTTTTGATATATACGTATAACAGCAAAACTGTCGATACTGCTGAAAAGAGCACCTCGAAGTTAGTCAAAATCCCAAATTTGATAATTATATCTTGAATAGGAGCAAAGTTATAGGCCCGCAAACTCGGAAAATTTTACAGACAATCAAAATTTCCAAACAAACGTCTGTAACATTTTCCAAGTTTGCGGGCCTAACTGAACTTTGCTCCTATTCAAGATCTCTCTCTCTCAAATTTGGGATTTTGACTAACTTCGAGGTGCCCTTTTCAGCAGTATCGACGGTTTTGCTGTTATACGTATATTATCAAAAGTTCAAAAAAACCGTGGAAGGGTCTATTGGTAGCTCCATGTTTAAATTTGAAAAGTGCTAATTATGTGAACATTCAGCATGACGCAGCTGAAACGCGACTTTCAAATACTTTCACTTTCACTTAAATATCAACAGGCTTTCGATTAATTTATTTGGGAGTGCAATAACATTAGTATCTTATGTTGTCTCTGTACATGCAGAAACCTGTGAATGTAATAATAGGAATATGCTTGTACGTTTAGCAGCATAATTCAGTATATAAAAGCATAAGGCAACAGAGTAGACGGGGAATCCCCGTTTAAATATGATTCTTCCACCAGAAAATCCGGCGCGACTGGTTTAAAACAAGTATGACAGGTCAGTTCAGTAACGATAGGAAACCTATATAATGGTTTAATGGTTTAATGGATGCCAATACACAGTTTATAGCTGATGCTTCGAACAGTTCGTCTGGCAAATAAAAAACATAAGTTAGATTTAGTTTATACAGATCGACTGACAATTCCGCTTTAATTTGTGATTACAACAACAGCCTACCGACTCCAGTAACGTTTATAGAAGGGGAACTTGCTTTGAACAACTCCAAGGGACATTTCCCTCGACAGCTCCCGAAAGCAAACGCGTGACTTTAGCCACGCTTCTAGTGTAGGATAAATATTCTTCGTTAAGAAAGGGTATTCCCCACCGTCGGAATACTTAATCATAAGCCTCTGGCTTGAGGGACCCGGTAATGGCTCCCTATATCTTCGAAACAAAATAAACCATTGCCATTATTTTTAGTTAACGAAAACATACCTACTTCTCAATTTCCTGAGATTCTGAGTTCGAATTCTGAGTTCTTTCTCAGTTTTAATGGATGTGTCAGTTTATAGCTTATGTTTCGCTGCGCTCACTCGTGAGATATCGCGTTGAACACTCGAAGATAATTAATTCCATATCTCCACACGCCCATGTATTATTCTCTATTTAATAGGATAATATGGTTATTTCATGGTTTTCTACTGCAATACCGGCAAAAATTTCACTCAAAATCTCGTTGTAATAATTACCAAATAATACAAATTTGAGAAGAAGTACACTGCATATCACAACAATGTTTCATGGATCGTCATTAGCATAACCTTTACGAGTGGAGAAACAGTCAAACACGAAAACCGATTCCCGAACGATGAACTGAACCGGGGGACTTATTAAAAACCCGGCCCATCAAATGATTTGGCCAGTCATTTTCCTATTCTTAGGCTAAACTACCCTGCGAGCAGAAACATGTACCGTCCTTGGAACTTTGTACATCAGGAACTACGCATCGCTATAGATAGATATAGATAACAGCTCAAAGGGAAATTTCCCTTGACAGTTCCTTATATGGAGCAAGGTGTCAAAATGTCATATTGATCTTCCAATGAAAACAAAGCCTTTCCAACAACATTGAACGATATTAATATATATATATACCCAAGCACAGAAACCCTTACTCATTTACGTTTCTATTCCCGACGGGGCAGTGTTCGTCAAACCTTGGAGTATTTCCTTGACTTGTCAGGGCATAAAAAGATATTACAGCGCTAAGATGTTTACAGTTATTACCAGAACACTTGTTAAGAGTGAAGGAGAGAGCTTTGGCTGGAAATGTAGCCGGAAGGAAACGAATCTGCATTTCGAAGACAAGTTCGACAATGATGAAATTCTGTGAATCGTCAATATAACGCCAGCATTATACCCAATTCCTGTACCAGTACCTTAACTCTACACGTGAGCCTGATGCCGTCGTAAAAATGTAGTCATGTTATTAAATACAGTCGACAACCGAATACCATTTAATTAAACTACGAACTCGTTGATTTATCATGACTTGAAAGACTGACTTGAAGCCAATCAATGGGTGTGTCTCTGGGACTGGAACTTTGTAAATCATCAGGAGCTTCAGCTACAGAAGAATCCTCCGTTATTATGTTTCTATATCTCCAACAACGCCAAAGCTAGAGACTGGATACCAGCTTATAAAACTGAACAATATAATGGACCTCCAACGACAAATTGTTTTATACTTGAAGAACTGAAACTTTAACTCATAAGCGAATCATCGATTCAACTAGATACTATATATGCTAGTAGTTCATTAAGAATCCTCTGTACTAGAAACTACAATGTACTGCTAGGAAAATCAAGCGCCAGATAGAATGTACATTGTAAATACATATGTTAGAGTTGCTTTACTACACGAGTGTGCATGTGAACTGACAAACTATTGTACTTTTTGATGGCGAGCCTCGGTTGCATTTGTCAGTATTCAGTCTTTTTATAATTTTATTTTAATAAAACAATGAACATGATTCAAGACACACTCGCAATTTCTGGGAAGCAGGGAACTATGGTAACATTCACACGGAAAGTGCTTCGTTACTTCAGTTCAAAAGTTACTTCGTTACTTTGGGGAAAAGAAAGGTACTTTAAAGAAACACTGACAAAGATTACAAAGCAACATACAGAAGGAAAACTGCTTGAAGAGTGCACAAGATTCCGCGGAAGAGCGAATGAAGTCTACATTTTGTCCTAATGATTTGATATGTACGTATAACAGCAAAACTGTCGATACTGCTGAAAAGAGCACATCGAAGTTAGTCAAAATCCCAAATTTGAGAACTATAACTTGAATAGGAGCAAAGTTATAGGCCCGCAAACTCGGAAAATTTTAGAGACGTTTGTATGGAAATTTCGACTGGGGGAAAGTTGTCTCCCAATCAGAATTTCCATACAAACGTCTGTAAGATTTTCCGAGTTTACGGGCCTATAACTTTGCTCCTATAATTTCAAGATCTCTCTTTCAAATTTGGGATTTTGACTAATTTCGAGGTGTTCTTTTCAGCAGTATCGACGGTTTTGCTGTTGTACGTATATATCAAAAGTTAAAAAAAACCGTGGAAGGGTTGGTTAAGCTTCATGTTTAAATTTGAAAAGTGCAAATTATGTGAACATTCAGCATGACGCAGCGGAAACGAGACTTTCAAATACTTTCACTTTCACTTTTTAATATCAACAGGCTTTCGATTAATTTATTAGGGAGTGCAATAACATTAGTATCTTATATTGTCTCTGTACATGTGAATGTAATAATAGGAATATGCTGCTAACAGTAAGGTCCACAGGATTAACAACGCGCGATTCACGTTGCGCATTTGGCAACAGAGTAGACGGGGAATCCCCGTTTAAATATGATTCTTCCACCAGAAAATCAGGCGCGACTGGTTTAAAACAAGTATGACAGGTTAGTTCAGTAACGATAACAAACCTATATACTACTTCTACTGCCGTTCTTTCTGAGTGTTAATGGTTTAATGGATGTGTCAAGACACAGTTTATAGCTTTTATGCTTCCTACAGTTCATCTGGCACGAAAAAATCACTTGACATTAGCTTTAGTTTATACAGATCGACTGACAATTCGGCTTTGCAAATTTGTGATTACCACAATGACAGTATACCGACTCCTTTCCGCCAGATATAGTAAAGTGTATAGAGCAAGGGGAACTTGCTTTGAACTGACAACTCCAAGGGAAATTTCCCTCGACAGCTCCTTAATTGTATAGAGCAAGTTATCAGTTTGTGGAAATGATAGAATTGGATTCCAGTCACACGCATAGGCTTTCATAACATATATACTGTTTAAGTTGTGACATATAAAGCGTTCTAGAAGTACATAGGATGCGCCGAAATGCTGGTTTGAACATTTCTCAGCCTAAATAGCTGTGCGCATTGCCCGGGGGGGGGGGGGGGGGGGGGGGGGCACTCCCCATAAAAATAGACGGGGGTGCTCGACGTGAGAAATGAAATTCACCCCTAAAAGATAGCAATATGGGCGTGGCTCACAAAAAAATTACCCCTAAAAGATAGCACTCGTCTTTAATATTCGGATGGATCAAACTCTATATCGAAGCCGTAAATACCGATTCAACTTGTGGGGTCTCATGCTCGAGGATCCAGCGCTATTTTTTCTCGGCCACAAAAATTTGGGGTCTCGGAGACCCCTAAAAGATAGCAGACCTTTGGAAGACCCCTAAGAGATAGCACTGCTAACGATTTTAACCCCTAAAAGATAGGTCGAGCACCCCCGTCTATTTTTATGGGGAGTCCCCCCCCCCGGGGCGCATTGATCAGTGGGATCGAAAATTCAAGAACCCGAAAGGAAACTAGTGTAGGATAAATACTCTTCGTGAAGAAAGGGTATTCCCCACCGTCAGAATACTTAATCATAAGCCTCTGGCTTGGGAGACCCGGTAACGGCTCCCTTCTATCTTCGACGCAAAACTGTACCATTGGCATTAGTTTTAGTTAACGAAAACATACCTACTTCTCAATTTTCTGGAGATTCTGAATTCAAACTCTGAGTTCTTTCTCAGTTTTAATGGATGTGTCAGTTTATAGCTTATGCTTCGCTGCGCTCAACAACAACGTTTTATTGTAGTTCTTGGTTACATGTGTAAACTGAATAAAGACCAAGGCAACAAAAAAATGAGTACAAGACACCTGTAATAACCATAGGGGGCTAGTCTAGACAGGCTCGTGTTGAACACTCGAAGATAATTAATTCCATATCTCCACACGCCCATGTATTATTTAATAGGAAAATATGGTTATTTCATGGTTTTCTAATGGCATACTGGCAAAAATTTCACTCAAAATCTCGTTAGTTGTAATATTACCAAATTTCTCGTGAAATATTCGCCTGTAAACCATGAAATAACTAGTAAGTATGACTGGTTAGTTAATAACAGACCTACTTTAATATACCCATCAAATTCTGAATCCTTTCTCAGGTTCATGGATGTGTCAAGAAACATTTTACAGCTCAGTTATAACTATTCTACGAACAGTTCATCTGGATAGAGAATCTTGATGTAACATTTAGTTACAAATTAACTGACAGTTTTGCTTTGCAAGGACAGTACACCGACTATCTACCAATCAATCTATCAATCAATCTTTATGTCAACACGGTGTGGCTCATCAGGTTACAAACCTTAATTTAAAAACTAAAAGTATATGTAACAAAAATGGCTATCACTAAAATTTACAAATATTTATTTAACTATAACTATAATATTTCAAATTAAGTTCCTGCTTTCCATGAGCACCATGATTTAAAAATCTCAAAAATAGTTACGAGGAGAAATTGCATGGTGAAGTCATAGTAACTAACTTCCTTTTCGAATGCCAAAAGAGATTTCTCGCTTTGTAAGCCAAAAGGAAGGCTGTTCCATAAAAGTGCTCTGCTGTAGCTAAATAAAAAATACTTTCAGTTCTATTCAAGTTATATTACTACAGTGGCCCATCAGTCTGAAATCGAATTGGAATTTGGAAATTACCTATACAAGCAATTACTATACAAATTAAGCAATTATACCCTATACTAGCCTGTTCACAGACCGAGACGGAACAAAAAATCCTGTAACTCACTCAATATTGAACGGAATGGCTTGAAACTTCACAGAAACTGAAAGGAACACACATGAGACAGGTAAGACTATTTTGACGATTTACTGAATTTTATTTTAGAGCAAACGGCCATTCGAACTAAAACTCCATACATTTACTGTAATTTCAAATATCCGGGAAATAACCGTTTTACGCATAATGAGCCTGGGGTACCTGTGATTACACAATCTAAGAGGAAAAAGGAAATGACGTAAGTAAAAATATGGATTTGAGATAACATAAAAACACGGGTCTACAAGATAACATATTAAGTTTCATCAGGTTTGTTCATGCCGAGAGGTTCGAGAGTTTTAGCTATGTCGATAAGATATGACTCTCTGGCTTTACGAATAGAGTCTCGCGAAGAATAAATCATTTCTAAGGGGATAAGTTGCATGTCAGTATTAGAATGGTTAGAGCAGGAAAGGAAATGTTCAGAAACTGTGGTAGCTAGGTTTAGATTTAATATTAAATTTGTCAACTGCTCGTCTGTGTTCATTAAATCGGTCTTTGAGCCGTCGTTTAGTTTCACTCGGTGCAACTTATCCCCTTCGAAATAATTTATTCTTCGCGAGACTCTATTCGTAAAGCCAGAGAGTCATATCTTATCGAGATAGCTAAAACTCTCGAACCTCTCGGCATGAACAAACGTGATGAAACTTAATATGTTATCTTGTAGACCCGTGTTTTTATGTTATCTCAAATCCATATTTTTACTTACGTCATTTCCTTTTTCCTCTTAGATTGTGTAATCACCTTGATATTTATACTTGCCATTGTGAAATATTCATTTGTAAGATCTACCTGAAGAAGGCTGGTTTGGCCAGTCGAAATATCGTAGAATTCTCAATATATACGTTGTTCGATCAGCTTTTCTGTAGTCCTTGGACTTGTTTACTTATTAGTATTTTTGGCTGATCAGATCTCTCCGCAAGATCCAACGTACCACCGACAGAATTGTCGTACACGGTTTTTGCTATTTTTTATTATTCTTAAATTATGTATTTTTTTTTCAAAAAGAAATTATTATAATTAAATTGTCAATTATTACACATGTACATATGCAGAAATTTTCTGAATACAGAATTACATACTATTAACCTCTCCATGGGTATCTCATTATATCAGTTATCCCGTCTTTCTTGGTGGAGCTATTAGTCTAGACTTTTTTTCAATTTTTCATTCTCAGTCCTCTACTCTTCTCTGGTTTACCACAGGAAACCTGGTATTGACTTTCTCAATTATAAAAGTTTAAAAGGAAGCCTGCATAGGAGGCTAAGAATTATAGATGTTCCATTGGAAAACAGACTTCACAACTTATACAATTGTATGGCTGTGACCCTTACTGGAGTATATACTTGAATAATATATTGTTTGTTGTCAGTGCATGGTATTTAGATAAGTCAAATTTATAACTAGCTTAGCGCAAAGCACATAAATAAGTAAGGAGTTTGACCTTGTAATTGAATACATATAATATATACATATCATATATATATATACCATTGCCCAACTGACCCATAAATTTGTGAAAACGAAAAAAAATTGAAGAATATGTTTTGTTAAAGTGAAAATATAGGCCTTCAATTATACTTCTGGTCAAAAATTTGATTACAAAAACATTAATACAACATAAATATAGACCTCTAAACACGTACAATTTACATCCGCCATCACTTGGACTAGTGGAGTAGATGACATCATAGTAGCAAAAACTTGGCTACTCTAGTCTAGTATGCAGAAGGAAAGGGATCTTTTTTACATATTATATAGAAACATCTTGAGAGCTTGTACACAAAGTTTGAACCTTAATTATAAAATGCCTTAAGTCACTGTGTTGCAAAGCTGTAATATTGTCATTATTTGTGTCGCTCCTCTTATATGTTATTATAGAATACTTTGGTTGTACTAACGTCTTGTGTGTGTGTGTGTGTTTGTATATGTGCGTGTGTTTGTATATGTGCGTGTGTTTATATATGTGCGTGTGTATTTGTTGTACCTCTGAGACCTAGTTATAGTAATGTGATCTATTCTATTTAATCTGGCTTTCAGGTATTTTTAGCTTCTTAGTTATTTCTGGAAGCCTGGGTACCCATAAAATATTTTGTCTTACTTTAATTTACTTATACTGACTGTAATTCAAGGGTATAATAAAGACAATAAAGTTGTTGTACTATTGAGTAGATGACGTCACGAAAAGACTGCTAAACAAAGGATTGCTTGTTTCTAGTCTGAGTAATGGCAGCCTGAGTCTGCATGAGCTTGAACTTATGGCTAAAATAATCAGACTTTTTGTTCGAATTTTGACTAAAGATTTTCCATGATTGTTATTTAGTAGTTTAATTATCTTTCATAATCTGTAAAAAAAGATTTTTAATTTTCGCCTAGTGGCACTTTAAACGTAACTACACTGTACCTCTTTTCCAAGCTCTCTACATTTTAGTTTATTGCCTTTCTCATGCAAATTGTCAATCAACAACTAGTAGAGGAAAAAGTACTAGTATAGTAGAGGAATACATGTACATGAATTTTTTTACGTGAGTCTTCAAGCTGACTTGGTTCAAGAGTCCAGACCACCTAACGTTTTTTATTAACCGACCGACCGACCAACCCACCATCAACGAACACTAAATTAATACCAAAAAATTAAGAATCAATTGACTGCAATGATCCCACTTGTTGCATGCACTCCGCTTTACTTGCAGAGAACTTAATTGTCTAATATTTGACTTAATTAATAAATCGGATATGTTCAATTTTATCTACCTGAGTAAATATATAATCACATGGTTACTACTATGTTCTCTTGATCATGCAACTACATTTTGCTTACTAGATTCATGGACAAGTCATATGTAAATTGTACCAAGAGTTAATTAAGAATTCCACTAATAAAACCAAACAATAATACTTCCACACTTCAGTTTCATTTCAGTTTCATGCAGTTTCATTTATTTGCCACAAATATAAATAGTACGTAATCTTACAAAGATTAAAATAAGTGGCGGGGTAGCCCAAGAGAAACCATAAAGGCTTGTGAGGTTCTTCTAACACTTCTGTATTACTAATTCTGAAAAATTCATGATCACAATTAATAAATGTATATATATAGTGACATGATTGTAGTCTTCAACTGTATAATGGCATTAATTATAAGGGGTAAAAGAAGTTATTTTACTGTTTTAGTTACCACTGTAAATGTTGTTGGCAAGGACTCTTCAAGTGATCAGAAAAGTAAACAAACAGATATTAAATTTTAGACAGAATTAAGCAAATTAGTGTTTGCGCTTAAATATTTTGGCCCATATGCAGCAGACAATTTTAATCTCATAAATGTACGTACGTCCGTTTTATTCTGCGGGAAGTTTCCTCAGATCTGTGTTCTTCTATAGATATGAACTGGCAATCTACTTAACAACCAGCAACTGACTGGAGAGCAACTTGTAGTATCTGACATTCATAAATTATATATTAAACGGTCGCTTAAAACTTTTCAGATGCCTTGCATATATCAAAGTATATGTTAATTCTGACGTCCATCGTGCAATGCAGAAAACCTTGTCTTATTTTGCCCCAAAAAATCGTTGATATTTCTGATTTGAAACATCTACTGTTAATTCTAACTCTGATGTCACTTTAAAATAAGCCTCTATTTAACGCTGATTATAATATAAAACCTTGAAGGCAAGATTCGAAGGATCCCCGGGAGGAAGCTTTTTGAGTTTTATCGGATCGTGGTTGTACTTGTACTTGTAGAACATATGAAACACCGATCAAACAGTTAAAATACCGTCGCGAAGATTGAATTACAAAAGTATAATTGAATTACAGGGTATTTATACATTTTATAACCAAGGCCATACAAAGAATTTCATTCAAAAATAGTTCACGAAACTTGGTCTGACGAGAGTTCACGGTTAATAGAGTCAAACTTTATACAAACCACATGTATACAGCAAACTTACCACTACAAAATGTGTGCCTGCAGTCCAGATTTCTCGGTATCCTTTGTGGATATCCCGTGCCATAAGCACTGTAGCAAAGAGAACAAGAAAGCTCCTTCTTTTCAAACATATCAGTAGAACATTTCACAAGCGATGCCGTGGTCGTGAAGCAGTGTTTATACTTCGGCTTGTGTTCTTTTCGTTGCCGCTCTGCGTGTCACACGTGACAGAGTCACGCAACATGCGCACTGGGAATTTACAGACTGGTGGAAATTAAACAGGCTATACTTTATGAAAATCTATTTTACCTTTCCTGTCCCGGTCATGTCCTACCGGGCATGTCCTACCAGAATGAAAAAAAATCTAAACCCGCATTGACATATTTCATATATATCTAAAGACTCATATTTTTAGGGAAACGTATTTGTAAATATTTTTTCTTTTGTTTTTTAATGTATTTTAATGATGTTGTATTTAGTTTTTAATTTTTCAACATTGTAAAGCGCCATAGAGCATTTAATGGATATGGCGCTATATAAGTTATTATTATTATTATTATTATTATTATTATTATTTTCACTGTTGACGGGGTTTTATTTGTTTTTTAAACTCTCACTGCAGGAGCCATTCCAGCAACCCCCCCCCCCCCCCCCCCCCAAAAAAAAATATATGTAGGTAAGGGTCAAACAGCCAGACAGACATTTGTTTTATTTGGAGTCTTACACAGAGAGTATATAGACTAAAGCCCAAATAACCTTAAATTAGTTGAATGGCTAAAATTAATTAATAATTACATCTAATTTTATACAAGGTTGTTTTTGTGTTCGCATGTTGTGGTGCTATCTTGTCTCAGCCTGGATTTTGACGCTATTTCTATGTAGCAATTACATTCAAATATGTATTTTGCTATTTCTTTCTGCGTAACTGGTTCGGTTTGTTTGGAGAGTTAATAAGAAAGAAAACTATTTCATTGTGAGTAGGGTTGTCCACAAGTTGCTCCTAAAAGTCCAAAAAGTTGCTCATAATTTCTCAAAAAGTTGCTCAAAAGTTGCTCGAAAAATCAAAGTTGCTCAAAAATCTAAAAGTTGCTAAAAAATGCTCTCAAAAAAGTTCATGTGCACGTTTCTCTTCTTGTCAGCGGGATTGCTTTGCACTTGTCGTTCTCTGGCAATTACTGCTTTTGCTGGCTCACTCAAAGAAGCTCCTGCATTTGCAGCTATTGTCAACGGGCTTTGTTCAGAATCAGAATCAGAATCACTCGAGCATGTACCTTTGTCGGCCAAGGACAACCGCTGACCTATATTTACCACAGGTAGACCATTTCTTCACAAAGTGTATACAAATCAGTAAAAAACCCTAATTCTCTGCTCTTATTCGACCCGTTGATCGGCTTGAATTCATGTAAATGTAAAAACAAAGTAAAAGAAACGAAATAGTTGCTCAAAGTTGCCTTAAAGTGAAAAAGTTGCTCAAAGTTGCTTTCAAGTAAAAAAGTTGCTCGAAATCGGAAAAGTTGCCCAAAAGTTGCCGAGCAACATTTGTCATCAGTCGGTTCATCTTATTTTTAGTGTGTTTTTCTATACTGGAGAAAAGAATATTCCTTTTTTCACGGTATAAGAGGACATCTTATCAAGACCTATATTGCCTTTTTTGCATATTTGGCATATTCGTTCTTCGAGTTTTTTATATGGTTTTGTATAACAGTAACGAGCACGAGAGCTAGGTCGTTTGCTAAAGCTGTTAGCTCAAGCGCAGTTTCACCGCACACGGTGAATTTCACTAAGTTACCCTTAGCCAACCTCGATCCCAGGGGTCTTTTATGAGATGACGTCACCTCAGGAAATCGACCCAGTCTTTTACTTACGCGATGTAAAGTGGTAAGCTGTAGTGCTATGTGTGCACGCCCGACGAGAGAAAGAGAAAAAATCTCTGACCCAAGTGGGACTCGAACCCAACGACCTCCAGGTTGCATGTCTGGCGCTCTACCAACTGAGCTATCAAGTCAGATGAGAGCAATCGTGGGTATTGGTGCGTTTTATGGGGTCACGGCGATTATATATGTATATGTTGTTATGATATGAAATAATGTGACTTGATAGCTCAGTTGGTAGAGCGCCAGACATGCAACCTGGAGGTCGTTGGGTTCGAGTCTACCCTGGTTGCCTGCCAGGGGTTCGAGTTCGAGGAGCGGAGCGAAGCGAAGCGACGAGAACTTGAGGAGCGAAGCGACGAACCCCTTGGCTCGCGAGCTGCTAATCTCACTTTCATGTTGAGTATGCTAATGAGAGATTAAAATACCTCATCAAACCGGTATCCTTGTTTTGATTACGAACTTTCACGTGGAGCACTGAAGCGAGAAGGTGAAATGTCAAAACAGATGGATCCTAGCCTGTACACAGACCTCCGTAATCCCTTCAAAGGAAGGAAAAGGAGGTCTGTACTACGGATGAGTTAATCGTGTTCTAGGTCACGTGGATAGTTACAGGAATGCTGTAACCAGTCGCTGATTGGCTGGTGCCTCATCCCAGCGCGTCCCTCTTTGTCTCTTGCATTGCCGTTAACAATAGGAAATGAACAATCTGAAATCTACAATGTGTACCGTGTAGTGTTTCTCGGCCAATGGCAATCGATATGTAATTCATGCAAAATTATGTCGGAACACGATTAACGACAGTGTAGCACAGACGTCCCTTCCCGAGTTTTGAGGGGAGACGGACGGCTGTACACAGGCTAATGGATCCCAGAGAGAATATGTTAAATGCTCGAACTCCGGTGAAAAGGCTAACTTGTTCTCCCAACGTTTCATTAAAGAACATTTGTCAAACTGCTCAATCAACATTCCAATTTCGCGTAGGGGAAGACAGGCAACATATTCGAAGGATCGAAGTCAGTTAAGGAAAAGCTTGGCGAGAGACTTTCCGGTGTTTTGAATATTTCCGTAGTCCAGGAAGATGTGCTCTCGAAAATCATCTGTTCAAAGAGTAAGAGAGAGCTGGAGAAGCTGGAGAGGTCAATGGGTGATCTTCAGAGGTTTAAAGATCTGGCATTGAGCTCTGCCAACCGACAAAGACGTTTGTTCAAGACTGGCGCGTGGGAAGCACAGCCAGAACATCTCTTCGCTTTTTGAAGCTTATGATAGCTTCTTCTTGCACTGCTAATTCCTTGACGTTGGGAAATGCTTTGAAAGCAGAAGGAATTGCATTCCTGCACTCTCGCATAAACTTTGCTTCTTTGACTTCGCTCACCATTTTGATTTTGTCTGTCTCTTATTAGTAGAGAAAACCGGTTTTCAAACTAGAGAACCCGTCTACTAAATCCAACCAATCGCGACCCTGTTAGCGTCATTGACCAATCAAATTAAGAGTACAGCTTCAGTACTATTGAAACTCGCGAGGCCAGAGGCTCGTTCAAATTACTTTCTTTCCCAGGCCCCTCTTAACTCTCTTTCGAGCCTCTGGAACCCAGGGTAGTTCGAGTCCCACTTGGGTCAGAGATTTTTTCTCTTTCCCTCAGTAGGGCGTGCACACATAGCACTACAGCTTACCACTTTACATCACATTATTTACACTTAATTACTAGTGCTACGCGGCAAACATGATTTCATATCATAACTACATTTTACTTACGCGGTCATGGGTCAGGAAAGGTCAATTTTTCACCATTTCAAACGAGCGTAGAACATAGAATATTATCAGTAAACCAAAACTTTCTTTGCAGAAGTACTCAAAACCTTTCACAGATTCATAAGTAGAAAAACGTCAAGAAGGGTTTGAGGCACTTTAAAACTGTTAGCTCTCTTTAGCGCACACGGTGAGTTTCTAAAACTAGAGAGACTAAAACTATCAAACACGATAGATATAAAGCCCGCCGCACACGAGAACTATATACTGAACAGCACGAGAGGTCATTTCGCCAAGCTCATAGCTCTCGTGTGCGGCGGATTTCGGCGAGTTTTTCGCCTCAATTGACCGTGAAGAAAATGTGTAGTGTTTGATATTTTTGATAGTTTTAGTCTCTCGAGGCGAGAAACTCAGCGTGTGCGCTGAAGCCGAGCAGCTCAACTTGGCGTAATCTATTGACCAATGAAAACGCACAGCTCTCTCACGTGATTTCAAATTGCGACGTCGATCCAGCGAAGTAATAAAGTCACGTAGGAACTCAATCTCGTACCCAGACCCCATTTGTTTCCTACTGCGCATGCTCGACGAAAACATAGGGCTCTGGAATAATCCGATTTTCGTATATTCTAATTGGCTGTTCTGAACAATGCAATTTCACCGGAAGTCAAACATAAAGCATTTCTGGAGGGTTGATTTATTTGGACAAGGCATTGGAAATAGGGCCGGGTTATCTAAACGCTAAAAACCGTTGGATTTTATCTAAATGGATGCCCGGCTAAAAAAAAATCAGGGATTCTTACTGATATTTGCTTGTATCCACTCGGGAGTTCATATCACTTCATCGCAAACCCACATCGCCAACCCACATCGCCAACCCACATCGCACACAGTACATGAATTCTCAGAATTCGAAATCGAACTCAACTGGATATAGCGGAGGGATTTACCGTAACAGATAGGTAATGCTATACATTCCCATATTAACCTAGCCTGTACACAGACCTCCGTAATTCCCTTAAAAGGAAGGAAAAGGAGGGTCTGTACTACGGATGAGTTAATCGTGTTCCGACATAATTTTGCATAAATTACATATCGATTTCCATTGGCCGAGAAACACTAGACGGTACACATTGTAGATTTCAGATTGTTCATTTCCTATTGTTAACGGCAATGCAAGGACGCGCTGGGAAGCGTGGGAAATAAAATAAATTCCCTTCTTCGATAGCCTATATACACAGACCTTCGTAATCCATTCAAAGGAAGGGATTTGGAGATCTTTCTATCCTCGAGGAAGTGGAAGATTGGATGGATTCGTGAGTTTGAGAACCACGTGAACTCGAGGTTTGAGAAGTCGCGCTCGTAAGCAACTCGCCTGACCGCCGAGGCTATTGATATATATTGCTTCTGGTTGATCGTCTCCCACAGCCATTCGCTTTGCAAAAAGAGCTCTTGAACATGGACTTTCTTTTCGTTTTGAATAACTAGACGATATCTGAAGAAGAATTTCGTTTGTTCCCTGCAAATTCTTTCAAACTTCCTAGCTAGGCACTTTCTGCATATATGTTGAGGCCGACTTTTTACTTGGAATTACATGAAAAATGTGTATGTATGTTTGACCCAATCCGAGCTCCAAAACCCTGATTGCCCCTTTTTTTTGAAAAAAAACAACAACCTGATTGCCCCTTCTTAAAATTGTTTTCAAAACACGGTCGGATATATATCCCGGCCGGTATACCGCGTACCGGGATTGCATGCAAAATACGGAACATTTCAAGTCGGGACGTGGCATTGGGTAAACAAATTAGCAGATGAAGTACATAGATAAGTACTGAAGCACGAATTAGCGACGTCACGATGTATGGGAACCTCGGTGCTTGCATGTGGGCAGGCGATCACAATGCAGCAACAGAATGTCTTTTTTTGGCATAGTAGCTAAAAAAACTGAACCCTAACTGCCTAAAATATACTGAACACCGACCCTGACTGCTCCCAAATTATACTCAAATCCTGACCCTGATCTGCCCAAATCAGATCAAAACCCTGACCCTACCTGCCCAAACTGAGCTCAAAACCCTGACCCACCCCGGCGGCACAGACAGACAGACAGACTTTATTCATTAGCTCTTTGCACTACATTGGTACATCAGATGATTGCTAACAAATTTAAAATTGGTTAATGACGGATAGATTGTTCTGTAATCTTAAATATAAAATATATATAGTTATCATTAAATTAGCTTACATTATTTGTGCTGAAATTATGGTGGATCGCATGTCCATACAATCATAAACATATTTTGCTGCTACTGTTGTGACTTGTCTCGGGGGATCAATGATTACCGAAAATAGTTCTTTTTCTGTCATTTTTCTGCTATCTAATTTCGTTAGAGTTTTTAAGGAGGATAAGAAATCACTGCCTGATTGTCTGGTAGGTTTTGCATCTCAGCAGAAAGTGAATTTCGTCTTCCATTTCTTGTTTGCATGTTGGGCAAATTCGTTCTCCTGGTTTTAAATAAGGTTTAAGGTGTCTTCCTTTTTCAATTTGAAGGCAATGATTGCTTATTCTTAATTTTGTGAACGTAGTTCTATGTTTCATGTTTCTGACGAGATCCAAATAGTTTTCAAATTCATACTTCGTTTTGAATGTTCGATAAACTCGTAGCCGTTTGTTACTCTGGTTTGGATTCTGTCGTTGGTTATTAAATACATCACTTAAACAAATTTGTAGTTCGGTGTCTTTCAGTCGTTGCTTTATATTCTTCAGAAATTCCCTAAAATCTGAAGTATTGTTTTGGAGTGTCCATATATCCCCATAGCCTAGGCTTTGTATGGTTTGCTTAATTTTGTAACTCCAAAAAACTTGGTTGTTTGATTGCATACTGTCGAGATACATAATTTTTGTAAGCATTGGCTCTTCCCTGGTTAACAATTTTGTCCAATAGTTAATACTTCTGAATGTTGATTCATATCTCAGTTAAAGGATATCTACCAAGTTCTGCTCTACATCCATTATTGACTGATGTTCTGCTGGTTCCTAATAGTGACTTTCAAAATTTGTGTGCACTATTTCTATCGGATCATTTTCGTTAGATCTTTTGTTATCGGTCCCCCAGATTTCGCTTGTCAGTTTAATATCAGATCTAAAGTGCGATCCCATTTCTTTTTTTAGTTTAAACATTGCCTTCAGTGCTGATTTTCTAAGTTCTTGTTTTGCCACATTAAAGTTGCCGAATGCGCTGAAAGTGAGTCCGAGATAGTTGTACATTCGCACATTTTCTAACTGGTTATTTTTATAGTAAAAAGAATAATTGTTCATTCGTTTTCCGTTATTATTAAAAACAATAGCTTTTGTTTTCTCTATATTAACAGTTAATTGGTTAGTGTCGCAATACTCTTCAAGGTCTTCCAGTAGACTTTGTAAATCATGTTTATTCTTAGATACTAGGACTAAGTCGTCTGCGTAGAGTAAGTTGCTTATATTAGTTCTACCAATACATATGGGATCCTTTACTCCTGATTCGTCTAACACATACATAATACGTCACAAACAGGAGTACCCCCCCCCCCCCCGTACGGGTCATATGATACTGAAGCTGATGTATATTCAATATCTCAATGCCTCCTCCTAATTGAAAATTCTGAAGCACATGTCGGCGCCACAGGGGCGGGTATTGTAACAGCCAACTGCCCCCGATGGGCGGGGAAAAGGTCAAAATGTAACACTGTATAAATGTTACATTCCCCGCTATGTCCCGGGGGTCGGCGGGCCGGAGTTTCAATTGACTAGTGCATTAGGTCGAAATGGCTTTAGACTTCTTCTATATTTCGAAGAATGAAGATGGG
This sequence comes from Actinernus sp. WN-2022, assembly GCA_030867875.1. NCBI lineage: Eukaryota > Metazoa > Cnidaria > Anthozoa > Actiniaria > Actinernidae > Actinernus > Actinernus sp. WN-2022. The sequence continues at coordinate 9,870,609 of JAOWCC010001501.1, forward strand.
GGAGTGCTATGCCGCCGGTGGATTGGATTTCCCGGCATGCTTTGCGTCATTATGGATGAATTTACATGTAGCTTGTTGTGAAGTGCTTGTGGCAGAATGGCTTGGTGCTGGGCAAGTTTAGGTGTTGGGAGACAGAAAGTGAGGTTAGTGCAAACATGAAACTCTAAATTTTATGTGAAAATGCATTTTTGTGAGAAAATTTAGAATCTGAGGAGAAATATTTTTTTCTGTAACTGTCATTTTAGTCCCTTTTTCTGAAGTGAAATAATGTCAACTATAGTTAACTTGTGCAAAGAAAGGAGGATTTAGATGAAATTATTCATTTTTAATATGCCTAATGCAGTTCAATAGGATCATTGGTCTATACATTAAGGTGTGTGGGAATCTCAGGGCATTGCTCTTTGAACTTAGTCAGATTTAAACCCTCAAAGCAAGTAAGCAGTAATAGTGCCATATGGCACTCTTGGGACTTAAAGGTTAACAACAATGTTCGTAAGTGCTCTATAGGCAGAAGTGGCGTTTTCCGATTTCGTAAACTTGTGAACAGGCGCTGATCGCTATAAGCGTTTGTATGGGAATGTAACGAACTCCCGGAACGAACTCCAGCTTTCAAGGAGCTAAAATACGAGAGAATCGTAAGTAAAAATGCCTTGACTTCTTTCTACCGTGTATTCAGTTGCTGTTTGTGTGGTCATCTGGCTCAGGTAAGGCGATTTCAGCGAGTTTTCGATCCCCATGAATCCTCTTGTGCACTCAGGAATCTGTGATGTCTGATATCTTGTTATCCATCGCACGATAAAGAAACACGAGCCAAATGCATGAAAATAAAGTGAGCTATAAAAATTGCGCTTCTTTCGGAAGTTGATGCATGCCTATCATTCATTTTACTTGCATTAACTAACAAATTAGGGCAATTTTTAAATCTCATTTTACCCAATTGCGCCGGTATAAGTCAGAGTCGTCAGTTTTAAAATATCCGAACTTCCTCTCGCTTTGTTATCACTTACAAAGATATTTTTAAAGGAACACATTTTCCTGTTATTTAGCTGTTTCTCAAGAAGTTTGCAATTGCAAGTTTTTAACCTCTTATCTCTTCAGGTTTTATATAATGGTAACACTCATGTAGCACAAATTCACAAAAAACTTAACTCAACACCGTACCCCCGGATTTTACGCTCACTGTACAACGACGGATACAAAACAAATTGCTTTATATTTTGTTGGGCTCGAAGACCATTGCACTACTTTATTCAAAAACGTCAACGCTCACAACAAATCAAATGAACTCGAAGGAGAAACAATAATTATAAATTTAGACAATAGCAAACTATTTAGCGTCCCAGAATGTGCATGCATTATCGTAGCCTGCGTTGCTGGCGGTATCGGGGCCGCGAGTAGTTTTTTTGAATGGCCGCCATCTTGGCCGAGCTGCGTAATGATCCAGCTCGGCCAAGATGGCGGACCGCCAGCTACACAGGCTAGCATTATCAGGGCTTGATCGTTCGGCTCTGTTGACTTATAATTTTTAGCAACCCTGACTCGCTGGAAATGTCCCATATTCCGACCGATAACTTGCGCTTCTGTCTGTGATGTTGGAAAAATAAAGCCTGGTGTACACGACAAGTGGTTTGAGCACGGCACTCCTAACTTGAGCACGGCACTGCTAACTTGGGCACGGCACTCCTAACTTGAGCACGGCACTGCTAACTTGGGCACGGCAGTCCTAACTTGAGCACGGCAGTCCTAACTTGAGCACGGCACTCCTAACTTGAACACGGCACTCCTAACTTGAGCACGGCACTCCTAACTTGAGCACGGCACTCCTAACTTGAGCACGGCACTCCAAACTTGGGCACGGCACTCCTAACTTGAGCACGGCACTCCAAACAGGGGGACCGAGACTATCTTTTCACAGGGTCTCAAAACCCCTACATTTTCGGGCAAGTGTACCCGGAACATATCCATTTACAAAAGTCACATGTTAAATTTGCCCACATATAATCACAAAGCATGTACAACGTAATTTAGGGGGGTTTACTGGATAGAATTTCATTCCGGAACGAGTCCATCCCGGTTCCTACTTGTAGCTCTGTAATTTTGCGATATTGTGTACATGATGTCGGTACGAAAAGTGATATCGAAACGAGTCGTTCCAGAATGAGTTCACTCCGGTTTTTGTACCGGATCGAAAACTTTGTCCCGGAATGAAACTCGATCCGGTATCAGACTCTGACCTTTATTTTCTCTTGGTATAATGTAGTCCCTAGTCCCCAATATGCACACCTCATTGCGTTATGGACCAATCAGATTTTACCTTCCATATCCTTTAAAGTGACGTAATGTTGCATTTAAAAGGAATTCAGACAATACATTTGCCATTGACCAATCATAGGAGAGTGTCCACTGGCACGCCAATTCACTAAAATTCTAACAATGGCTTTGATTGGGCAGAAAAATAAAACAAACGTGCTGACGTGCTTGCATATTGGAAATTAATTATATAATTAAGCGCTTGGGTAAGCAGACGTTACTTTTTTCTTCGAATTTATGAGATTTAAAAAATACCTCTGCATAGCAGGCTAATTGGCTGGTGGCTAGACCGTTTTTTTCACATCCGGCTAATCCAGGAGCCCATTACCAGGAGCGTTCCTATATCATAGGCTGGGCCACCAGCACAGGAGTAGATGTGTCTATATTTAGAATTGCTGGTTTTCACTTGACGGTTTTCACTTGACGGCCCTTAAACAATAGATTCCTCGTTAGCTTCTTTTGTTGGGGCACCAACATGGCCGCCATGCCCTTTGTCATTTGAATCTCTGGGGATTGAGTGTAAACCAGTAATTCGAATTCCCGCGTTGAAAGTGAGAAGAATGATAACGAATAATAATGAGAAGTGACGTTAGCTATCTGATTGGCCTTTGTTTATTTCGCGCGAAATGCAATTCTAAATATAGCCACATCTACTCCTGTGCTGGGAACAGACCCAATGGGGAAGATGGACGCTCCTGGTAATGGGCTCCTGGCTAATCCCAAAGTTTTTCCAAATCAAAGTTTTTGAAGAAAATTTTACTACATATATTTGACAATGAAAGCCTAAGAAAAAGGGGAAAACTGCAAAATAGTTCATTTTCAATTTTAGTTCGCGCGCGCTCAAGACTGACAAATCTCGTGGGCAACAGAATTAACGAAAGAACAATACATAAAATAAAAACCACAAGGAAAAAATTAAAACGCTATTTACCGGACTTCGTCATGAAAACAGCCCTTTGGGAAAAGTATTTGACCGGACTAGCACCCAGCGGTCATGACATACGGACCGAGCGAAATATTTTCCAGTCCGGCCCGACCTTGCTCAGTCAATTAGTTGTTTTATCATATGAACACTTTAAAATGGCAAAATAGGTGGGTAAAGGCTACACGTAGGCTAATGGCAAAACAACAAGCAAACTATCGAGCACGGCCGGAGGGCTTTTTCTTGCCCCCCGCTGACGTCACACATGTACGGCCCCCTTCACGTGACTTTCGTAAATGGGCGCGCGCGGGGCCGTACGGGTCACGTGATAACATATTTCTATTCTATGTCTGAGTCGCTTCTCCCTTTTCAAACTATACATCATTAGAAAATATATCATGTTCGATAGTCGGTGGAAAATTGGAAGAACTCGAAATAGCAGTGGAAACCCTTCGGGATCGTGTTCCTATTGCCATTTCTCGTGCTCGTGTCTCTTTGGAAACACGGAAAATGTTTTCTATATCTTAAATATTACTACAAAGTTGCTACTCTTAAGAGACGAATCACTTTACATTTACAAGACAGCTTTGTTTTTGCTTAAAGCAATGAATCAAAAATACAGCTGGTTATAGTAGAATCTTTCTTCACTAAAGCTTAGAGCTTGATGTTGTTGAGCATTTAGCGTCTGTGTCTCTCCTGCAGGAACCAGTGATTACCCTGGCATTCTTGATTCCAGCGAACGCCGCACAGCCAGCACCACTCAAATTTACAGCGAGCACACGCCATGTGGTTACACCCCCCTGAAACATGACAACAACAGCAATTGTTACGAGAACGAGAAAGGTGATGATAATAATATGATGATGTTTGCGAGGAAGGTTTTGATAAACCTAAATCATTATTTTTAAAGGGATACCCGAGTACAAAACACTTGTGATCTCAAAATGATATTTAGACTGCACTGAAAACAGAAATCACAATAAAAACGATTTCTTTTGCGATGCAAATGTGTAGGAATTTTTTAAAGTGTATTACGCAATAGTTCTGATAACGTCACTTAGTCTATTATACCAATTTTAAGAATAATAGTGTAAGAACCAAGAATTAGAGAATTTAATTTATATCAGAAAATGATTGAGCGGTGATGATTAGATGTGATCGGCTCGAGAACTAACTGACGTCATCAAGACTACTGCACTAACACTTTCAAAAAATTCCTAGACGTTTGCATTACAAGAGACATCGTTTTTCTTGCGATTTCAGGACAGTCCAACTATCATTAAGATCATAAGCGTTTTGTACTCGGGTATCCCTTCAAGTTTATATTAGTTTGAATGTGATATATTGAGCTTTTCAAAGTGATGTTAAAAACAGCTAACATAGTCCCTTTAAGACAATATAAAGGAAACGACTGATAAACGTTTGACTTACCGCTTTTTTCTATCGGTACGTTACAATGTGGGCACGGTTTACTGATTTGTCTGATCAGATCTCGAGCCTCTCTGTTTTCTTGTTCCCAACACGAGCGGCGAGCACTAACAGCGGACACGCGATAACGCTAGTAAAAGAGAAATAACAATGTCAAATTTTGAAAATGTCCTAAGAACGTATGATTTGATTGGTTACGAGCCATTGAACTTATTCATAAAGCATCAGAGCGAGGCCAGTTGTCCCAGGAACAGAAAATATCAGGAGCCCATTACCAGGAGCGTACCTATGTGATGGGTAGCGTACCCATGTGATGGGTAGCGTACCCATGTGATGGGTAGCGTACCCATGTGATGGGTAGCGTACCCATGTGATGGGTAGCGTACCCATGTGATGGGTAGCGTACCTATGTGATGGGTAGCGTACCTATGTGATGGGTAGCGCCCACAGCACAGTAGACGATGTGGCTATTTATAGATATCCGATTCCCGCGAAATAAAATGGTTGCCATGGTTGCTTGCGCTGTAAAACACACATGGCGGACAATGCGTGCGTGAATGCATAATGAAAAGTGACGTTTCGTCGTGTGATTGGTTTAGTGCAGGTATCCTTTGTCTACTTTTGCGGGAAACACAAATCTAAAAATAGCTACATCATCTGTTCTGCTGTTGGACAGACCTAATCTGGGTAATGGGCTCCTGAAAATATCTACAATCGATGTTAATTTACTTACGAGACAAAAAAACACAACAGTGCGGTACGAAAGAAACTAAGACATTTATGCCCGTTTTTTTGCGACTTGGGTTGGCGCTTGACGATAGCCTGCGAAGCGGCGTAAAGGGCGAAGAAGAGGGGAAGTAGGGGAGAAGATAGAGAAGGGGGGAAGTAGGGGAGAAGATAGAGAAGAGGGGAAGTAGGGGAGAAGATAGAGAAGAGGGGAAGTAGGGGAGAAGATAGAGAAGAGGGGAAGTAGGGGGGAAGATAGATAAGAGGGGAAGTAGGGGAGAAGATAGAGAAGAGGGGAAGTAGGGGAGAAGATAGAGAAGAGGGGAAGTAGGGGAGAAGATAGAGAAGAGGGGAAGTAGGGGAGAAGATAGAGAAGAGGGGAAGTATAGGGGAGAAGATAGAGAAGAGGGGAAGTAGGGGAGAAGATAGAGAAGAGGGGAAGTAGGGGAGAAGATAGAGAAGGGGGGAAGTAGGGGAGAAGATAGAGAAGAGGGGAAGTAGGGGAGAAGATAGAGAAGAGGGGAAGATAAGGCCATGTCCACACTAATCCGGATAAATTCGAAAACGCATCTTTTTTTATCCGTCTAGGCCTCCGTCCACACTAAAACGGCTAAAAAAAGATACGCTTTCGAATTTATCCGGATCTTTTTGAAGACGCTCTCCAGGATGTATAAATTCTAAAACGCCGGTTTTGCGTTTTAGTATGGACGGCGACAAATTCGAAAACGATAGTGTGGACGAAAGACTTCTTGATACGTTTTTAATGAAAAAGATGCGCTTTCGAATTTATCCGGATTAGTGTGGACAGGGCCTAAGAGTTGGCAATCAAAACAGTTTTAGTGCACACCTGTCAATCATTAATTATCAAGTCTTTGTAGATTCACGCGAAGACTACCAAAGTACGCCACATTTGTCTAACCCCGCCTCCAAGAAACCTGATACGTCATCTAGGCGGAGTTTTTGGCGCGAAACACAATTTGAATCCCTGCAAGGGAAACAAGTCGACCACTCGTCGCTCGCGGCTCGCTCCAGGATAAAAACAAATGGCTTCGCTCGCAAACGCTCTAGGATAAAAACAAATGGCTTCGCTCGCAAACGCTCTAGGATAAAAACAAATGGCTTCGCTCGCAAACGCTCCAGGATAAAAACAAATGGCTTCGCTCGCAAACGCTCTAGGATAAAAACGAATGGCTTCGATCGCAAACGCTCCAGGATAAAAACAAATGGCTTCGCTCGCAAACGCTCCAGGATAAAAACAAATGGCTTCGATCGCAAACGCTCCAGGATAAAAACAAATGGCTTCACTCGCATACGCTCTAGGATAAAAACAAATGGCTTCGCTCGCAAACGCTCTAGGATAAAAACAAATGGCTTCGCTCGCAAACGCTCTAGGATAAAAACAAATGGCTTCACTCACCAACGCTCCAGGATAAAAACAAATGGCTTCACTCGCAAACGACTCTCTAGGATAAAAACAAATGGCTTCGATCGCAAACGCTCTAGGATAAAAACAAATGGCTTCGCTCGCAAACGCTCTAGGATAAAAACAAATGGCTTCGATCGCATTGCTCCAGGATAAAAACAAATGGCTTCACTCGCATACGCTCTAGGATAAAAACAAATGGCTTCGATCGCAAACGCTCTAGGATAAAAACAAATGACTTCACTCGCCAACGCTCCAGGATAAAAACAAATGGCTTCACTCGCAAACGACTCTCTAGGATAAAAACAAATGGCTTCACTCGCAAACGACTCTCTAGGATAAAAACAAATGGCTTCACTCGCAAACGCTCCAGGATAAAAACAAATGGCTTCACTCGCAAACGACTCTCTAGGATAAAAACAAATGGCTTCACTCGCAAAGGACTCTCTAGGATAAAAACAAATGGCTTCACTCGCAAACGCTCCAGGATAAAAACAAATGGCTTCACTCGCAAACGCTCCAGGATAAAAACAAATGGCTTCACTCGCAAACGACTCTCTAGGATAAAAACAAATGGCTTCACTCGCAAACGACTCTCTAGGATAAAAACAAATGGCTTCACTCGCAAACGACTCTCTAGGATAAAAACAAATGGCTTCACTCGCAAACGACTCTCTAGGATAAAAACAAATGGCTTCACTCGCAAACGACTCTCTAGGATAAAAAGAAATTGTGGTCGACTTGTGGCAAGTGTATCTTTGGGACAACTAGCCTCGTTCTGATCCCATTGTTACCAGACTTCTTCCCGCGCGGGAATGAGATACGAATAAGGTGAATACACCGCCATCTTTTTTGAGAGAAACACACTCCGGAAATCGAGGACCTGTCATTTAGCCCGAGTCTGATAGGTCAGTTTGAAGTTTATAACTTAATTCCCTTATAGTACGCAATATTGGACGGACTGAACCTCAACAGGCTTAAATCCCCTCTATATGGAGATCTCCGAGCCTACAATTTATCGTCCTTATCCCAGAAGACGTGAAGGTCTAACCATTTGCAGTTCGAGGGCGAAATTGTTTCACAAAAGCAGCACCTTCTACTCAGTTATTTTAAGGCCCTGAGTGTTAGTCCGGCCGGGGTTTGAACCCGCGACCTTCAGCACGACAGATCCGAGCATAATGCGGGTATCAGCGGCCATCCCGAGGGGGCGGCCCCCGGGCAACCCAGGGGCTTAGCAGGGGATTTGTAGCAAAAACATGCCTCACACGCGGGGCATTAGAGCGCTTTTGCGTTTTCGTCAAAATACCCCAGGGACATACCCACGGGGTTTGCACGTAATCTGCTGTCTCAACGTTCAGCGGTTTTCGCCACAGGACTCGCTCGATCGATCGACGTTCTTAGATTTCTTTGTCCTTGAGGTAAGTCATATCATTATCATTCAAATTAAGATATTAAATTAAACCATCCACTGTCGGAAGACAGAACAAAGAAATAAAGGATAATATTTGTATAAAACTATTAAGATTTTTGACACTTCTAAAACGTTTAGCTTCTAATACTTATAATATGTTGCCCAGGTTGCCCCAGGGGTAGGGGTTTTTGTCACAATTTTCTGCCCCACCCGAGGGGCTTTAGCATGTATTTGTCATGGCTGCTGTAACAAATGCCCCTGGGTGCCCGGGGGCCGCCCCCTCGGGATGGCCGCTGATACCCGCTAACATAACTCTATAGTAGAGTGGTTTTCGATTGAGTGTCGAAAGCAATAAGTGATTGCTTTGGTTTTGCGATTGCTTAGCTTTTCTATTGGCTGTGAAAAACGTTTTGTAATTACCAGCCAATCAAGTTCTACACTAAAACCAAACGCAATCACGCAATCAGGCTTTGTTTTAGCGACAGCATTGACGACTGTGTTTCCTTTGCTTCGTGATTGGATCAAGTGAAACCAATCGTGCATTACTTCAGTTCGTGATTGGCTCATTGTGTTTTCACTTGCTCCTGTCATTGGCTATGTAATTACTTTGGTTTTGGTTTTACTGCACTCAACTGAAAACCGCTCTAACATCAAATGAATACCTCTCACTAAACGAGCGCGAGCTCCGTACCGTAAGCTATGGACTGCATTTTAGCCACAGCGCGACAGGACGCCTCCACCTCTCAAAACCTTGCATTTTATTGGACCCCATTTGGACTGCACTGACAAAGAATTCCATTGTTTTAGGGTTAGAGTTTGTATTGTTTCAGAGTTAGGCATTGTTTGGATAGGCATTATTATTCCGCCCACAGCGCTAGGCGTATAATAAGACATTTTATCTATTTCTGCGGAGGAGTTTCACTGCAGTCCACACTAAATTGCTCTTTGTAAGATTGTATAACGTAACCAGTACCGTAACCATGCCTGTACCAAAACCATTTCCAAACCTGCACCGTAACCGTGCCGTACTAAGGTCTGTAATTTTTCACATTCGCATGAAGTCCCCCCCCCCCCCCCCCCCCTTAATACAGTCACATTCCTGAGATGATCGACTGCGAGCAACCCCTCTATTTTTCTTGGCCACTGTCCGTGTGCTGTCGCTCACTGTAATTTTGTCCGAACGAAGATTGGGAATGAGCCAAAACTTTCAATCAAGGTGGTGGTGGGGCGGGGGGGGGGGGGGGGGGGGGGGGGGAGAGGGTGCTTGCCTCCAGCTTTCACTCGACCAATAATCGAATGATAAAAGAGGAAGAAAAGTTAAGAGATTGTACGCAGTCTAGTGCGATACTTACATCAGTCTACTGCGATACTTACACTTAATGCCGATGTAGCGGCAGGCGGGGCCTCTTGTCGGTTACATGAATGGCCTCGCTCATATGGCTCCTTACACTCACGGCAGAACTCGAGCTGTAAGGATGAATGGCAAGTTCATAATCATATACCTTCGGTTCCAGAGGCCTGAAGAAAAAGCGAGGAGAAGAAAGGAGAGAAGAACAGGGAAAGAGAAGAGCCTCTGGACAAATCCGTTGAGAATCTCACTTTCATGCGCTCAGTTTATTATAATATAACACGTCAAACCAGCGTCCGCTGGTGTAACATTTGCACGCATATCTTAAGTAACTTTGCAACCTTTTCAAGTCAAACTCGCCTTGATAGCTAACTTTCATATGATCTTTCTAGTGATGATATTTGCTGGTTTGTTTATTGGGTGAATTTCTACTTACGCCAATGAGGCAAATTGCAAACAAGATGTCAGTAGTAAACCGTCGTCTATTCAGCTGAAACACGGCCAAATCAGCTGCAATTTATTATACAGAAAAATATGGCGGCTGTACGTTTGACCACAATCCCTTGCGAACCCAACACAGCGGTCAAAATAACACACAAATCCTCTGTTTTATTCAGTGACAGTGGATTGGCAACATCATTTGTGCTGGATTGCTCTCAAGGTTTAAAAACTCTCTACCGCAATCTTATAAAAACGAATTTAAAGGTTTTAGAACGCAAAGGATTGTGGGTAAAAGTACCAGCCGCCATCTTGTTCTGTTTGTTGTTTTTCTACCTCGTTTCCAATCCCTATCACCTTGGAAGCGCAACACAGGTAGCCCAACATTACACTTTCCGGAAAACACACGCAAAGACCGTTCGCAGGCTTATGTTCAGTTTATAGTTCTCTTACGCTGCTTGGCGTTTCTTTATGCGAAGTGATGAGGAGATATTATCGTTACACTTACCCCACATCCCCCTTCACAGCGAATACTTGTCATCCCTGGGGCAGGAAACAAACCCATGCCGCAGCCACGCCCTGGACACAGCACTCCTCCCATCTGCAGGACGCACTCCTCTGTCCCAAACTTCTGGTATCTGTCATACTGAAACAGTAATGCTCCGTGTGAGAGGAAACGCAGCAACTTCTTGACCATAAACTCATATCTCCATCCTATCATGATACTGCTCCTAATAACATCATTCAGAATATTTCATATCGGGACAAACTACGGCAATGACTACAGTGCTCACGGTTACTGTACGGCATGCCGTGACGTTGAAACGGTTGCCCTATTGTTTTGTCTGATCCAATCAAGGCACATTAAGTTACAGTACGGTTACGCGGTAAGGCTACATACATGCCGTAGTTTGAGGACTGTTCCACTCATACGAAATCTGCTCTATCAACTAACATACTTTGCGTACTTCACAAACCATCAGTTCGTTCTGGGAACGCAATTTAAATTAAGAATAAAGGTACTCAGAATGTATTTTATCATATGGCCCACCATACAAATTATACGGGCGCGGTTTTGCGAGGAACTAATATTTTTGAGCTAAGGAATGGCGAGATTAAGCACGATTAGGCGGGAAATGTATTTTGGATGTCTAAAATTGGCGAGCTCAGTCGACATCAGGTGATATTTTAACCAATACAGCAGGCCTTTTAGTTGAACCAACGGCTCAAAGATCTGCAAACGAATCTATAACCGGTGTTTCAAAAAATTACCAAGTTCTATAATGATCCTTAAAAGAATTATTGTCGCTCAGAGCCCTTCTCTTTTTCGCATGGGGTCGAAAATGAAAACTGGCATCAAATATAAAAATGTAGTATAGGTCTGACGCATGCGAAGAATAGGAGATATTGTAGTTGAGTCTACAAATAGCAGTTTCAGCGGTATTGACCCAAACGCCTCACTTCAATGTAATGAAGCGCCATTGAAACTGTAAAAGTTTATAAATGAGCGACCACGAACAACACTCCACTGGTATACGTCGGATCAAACAATGATCTAAATGGTTCGCAGATTAAGAAATAAGTAGAATGAAGAATAACCAATACGACGTAGAATTATACGGAAACTATATATTGAAAATGTGTATCTAAATTAGTCGTGCTTGTTTAGGAGGGTGTTGGTGTCGTGTAAGAATGATGGTTTCAATGGCGCTTCATTACATTGAAGTGAGGCGTTCGGGTCAATACCGCTGAAACTGCTATTCGTAGATTCAACTACAATATCTCCTATTCAGCGATCACATGAACAATTTATGACGTCACATACCTGCTCCTGGCCAAGCACTCTGAAGTGGTGAGCCTCCGGTATTAAAGCATTTGAACAGCTGTCTGCAAAATAGAACAAAACAATACGTCAATACCTTAACTTACAACATGTCGTCCCAAAAAAAGGAAATGATAAAAATAACATGGCGAGAAACAGCACAACGGAGTCTGTCTCCAATACAGTGTGTCCTATTATGCTTTCGAAGTGTTGTGAATATTTTCATTTAAATTGCTAGCGACTCCGTCCAAGGCGAGTTCTTTTGGGATCAACAGACAGAGGGGTGAAGACTGTGATATAAAGTGGTAAGCTGTAGTGCTAAGTGTGCACGCCCTACGAGGGAAAGAGAAAAAATCTCTGACCGAAGTGGGACTCGAACCCAACGACCTCCAGGTTACATGTCTGGCGCTCTACCAACTGAGCTATCAAGTCAGATGAGAGCAATCGTGGGTATTGGTGCGTTTTATGGGGTCACGGCGATTGTATATGTATATGTAGTTATGATATTGAATCATGTTTGCCGCGTAGCACTAGTAAGTGTGAAGAATGTGATATAAAGTGGTAAGCTGTAGTGCTAAGTGTGCACGCCCTACGGGTGAGACGCCGTTGTGTAAGAAAACCCAAAGGTCAACGACTTCTCCAGTTTGTAATCCCATCAAAATTATAATTTTATATACCCGACCTTTAATTCATTATCGTTATTATTGACGCATTATTATTATTAGTAGTAGTAGTAGTAGATTGTTATTATTAATATTATTATTAGTAGTAGTAGTAGTATTGTTGTTATTATTACTGTTGTTGTTCAGTTGTTGTTATTATTATTATTATTGTTATTATTATTATTAGTAGTAGTAGTAGTAGTAGTAGTATTGTTGTTATTATTAGTTGTTGTTCAGTTGTTGTTATTATTATTGTTATTATTATTATTATTAGTAGTAGTAGTAGTAGTAATATTGTTGTTATTATTATTGTTGTTGTTGTTCAGTTGTTGTTGCTGTAATTATTATTATTAGTAGTAGTAGTAATATTATTGTTGTTATTATTGCTGTTGTTCAGGGCCGGGTTGTTCAAAGCCCGATTAGTGCTAATCCAGGGTTAATTTCCATGACAACCAATAGGTTCTGTGCAGAGTTAATCCAGGATTAACACTAATCGGGCTTTGAACAACCCGGCCCAGTTCTTGTTGTTGTTGTTATTATTATTATTATTATTATTATTATTATTATTATTATTATTGATTTACGATTAAATGGACTCTGCCTTTACAACTTTGAAGTGGCCTGTGCAAACTCATAACTGGCTTGGGTGGACGCGGGATATCTTTTTCCTCCAACTGATTATTATCCCAAGTAGTGCGAGAGTATCCCCTCCCCTGCACCTCCCTTCCCCCCTCTCCCCATCAAACTCGTTGATTAATCTGACCAATCCACCAAAATACGTGTTCGAAGTTAGCTTGTGTGAAGTTAGGTATACTGTAGTTTATATATTGTCTTCTTCGCGTACTTGTGTTGAACACTGAAAAACGAACGGCGCCGAACAGCAGACAGAAACTTAATCCATGTAAATGAATACAGATTACCGGAAACACCAGCGCACCTATCAGCCAAACTGGTGCCTTCCTTGGAGATTTCAATCGCTGAAATTTACTCCGCCACTCAAATTGTCTTCGAAACCAATTTGAAAGTTAGTTGGATGCTCCAGTAATCGTGTTTAAAACCTAACGGGGCCGACAGTAAATGGAAACTTAATCCATGCAAATCAATGCAGATTACGAGATCTGGCTGATCCACTTCAACAATACGTCTTTGTCTACGAAAATAATCAACCATTGTCCTTATGTGGGGTTCGCCACTCAATCGATGAAAAAGGCTCGAAGAACGACGGCAGTCGAACGCGAACGCAAGCCAACTGCGATCAAGATTCTGTTGAAGTGAATCTCGATTTTCTGGAAATTCTAAAGTTTAGAATATACTACTTTTGAAGGCGATTGGGGTAAACGAGGACGCAAACGGTTATTTTACTAGAAGCGTCTTCAACCGAGTCGATCGAAATCTGCCTCCGGATTAGACCAAACAAGATGGCGACCAGCGAAGTGAAACAAGATCACGGAACAACTCAGCACAGCTCAGTGTAAGTTAATTACAGTACAATTTAAATGAAAGAAATCAAACAACAGGGACTTTAATGAAAGCTAAGGCTTTACTGCGAAGTTTGCAGAGGAAAGAGTGTAAAATATGTGGGAGAAGATACCGTAAACAACACTCGCAGAATAATTAGGATTACAGTATACTTCCAAGTCAGACTACCGAATTCGCGACCTGTGTGTCGTTCAAAAAAACGTGCTTCCTTCTATCTTTCACCGCTTAAGCTGAGGGCACTGAACTTGAGAAGTAATTCTGTTTTGCTTTAGAATTAACTCACATGATTTCGCGGGATAGAAAATCCGGGTTTAGGGCTTAATTTGAAGGCGAACTAAAACTGAAGAAACTATTAAAATTCAATGCGTTTGGATTGTGATTTGAAGTGAGTTCGAAATCCGGCCCACAAAAGTCAAACACATTAAAATAGGAAACAAATTCCCTGAATTACCAAGACTTTACGCACTTAGAGAATACGAGTGATATTATATTGAGATTTATGTCTTCGGGACGCTTTGAACGGTAACAAGAACATATCCCTGTTTTTTTTGCTTACATTGATCGATGGTTTCGAGTTCTGAATTAGACTCAACAACGCGACAAAAGAGTGCGTGACAACTGGCATCTCAAATAAATCAACATGCACTCGCTTTTTACGAAATCAATCTAAAAATTGCAGGAAGTAAAATGGCTATATTTCAACTGTGAAACAAGCTTTCTTAAGGGGAAGATACGATAATATAAAAAATGCTTTAAAAGAAAAAAAGTAGAGATCTTTTATCGAAGATCAGATACAATAAAACAGAAGATCAGATACAATAAAAAGAGCTTATTACACGAAGAGTTGTGTAATACGGCTGGGTATTTTTACGAGTCAGTTTTATTTTTTCGAGCCTGAAAGGCGAGAAAAAATAATATTGACGAGTAAAAATGCTCAGCCGTATTACACAACTCTTCGTGTAATAAATTGTTTATTATACGACAGCTAACACGAACAAAAATGTTTGTTTTCCGCTTACCTTACTGCTCTGTTTGAAGAAAATCTTGAGAAGAAATCTCGAGAGAAGAAATCTCTCACTAGTCTCAGCTTCAATATGAAGTCCAATGTCGGGGGCGGCCGCGCACTGAAAAAAGTTTTTTTCGCGCGCTAAAAGCTGATTGGCTGTTACTCAAACAGCCCCATTTCGATTGGCTCGCGCGCCTACAAAACCTTTTAAGTGTACGTGTCGAATAAACCTGTGCAAACCTGTTCGCGACCCGTGTAATACCGTCTCATATTTGCACTCGTTTTAGCCCGTATTTGCACTCGAAAACGCCAAGTCGTATAATAAAACATTTTACTGACTGGCTCAAAGGAAACAGCGAGTTGTGTTTGGCGAGATTCGGGCCAGTCATTGAGTGATTTTAGAAATAAAATTATTTTGTCTTTAATAGGGTACTGCTAAAATGTTTTGAAAAACGTTGTCGCTTCCATTTACAACACGAACATAAGAACTGGTTCGGGACAGACTGGCACTACTCGTAGTTCAGAGGAGAGCACTTGCAAGTTCTGCCGCCTGTTCAATGTAATATACAATAGACCTTTTGCACCTAACGGTCACCTATTATAAAACAATAGTATGAAGCTTTTTTACGGACAAAATATTGGGTAGGCGGAAAATGTTTTCTATTTCTTTATCAAATAAACGAGTAAAACGCCCGTTTTATCTTGATCTTCAAAACGTAAATTCTCCTTAGTGCTCGAGCGCACGTTCAACTTTCTATGGTTCTATAGAGTTATGGAAACACGGCTTTCATCCAATCCGAGCGCGCGTACTATCGACTGATCTAGTTTATAATTGTATTGTAATTGATGGCCCTTTTTCATGACTTTTGTGATTTATAGTTTTAAGCTGCATAGAGCTAGTACACCACCACCGATCATAATCGTGTCTAAATATTATCTTTATTGGCTCTGACAGGGTGCAAGGTCAACATAAATTAACCCTGCAAGCTCAACAAAGCGCACGTGCTTCTGGTACCAACCCCGCACTTCGCTAGTACAGGTAAGAAACTAGTGCATGCTGTTAAATGGGAGGGAGATCGCTCGGGACGAGCCACAGTATTGACCCAATAAATAAATACACAACACCCTAACCCAAAGAACGAGCGGTACAAGAACAATAGAACGATGTTCTTGCGCTTGAGCGATAATCAATTTAACCAGCCAACATGTTCAAATTCTATACAATTTTTTTAGCACAAAACTTCTTTCCAAAGCGAAAATAACATTTGACCGACACACAGAAACAATTAAACTTGGCAGTTTTGTGATTTTTTGAGCGATCAAATACGTATGGTCGTAGAACATACAGAATTTCTTGTCTTGGTTCAGTCTGGATGTTTTTACCAGCCAGCATGTTCAAATTTTAGCGGCGCAATTTTCCTTTCAACTTGTCTCGCAAGAACACAAAGTTGAATGAACATTTTAGCGTGTACCAAGTTTTTAAATTGCATGTTGCATGAAAATTTGGTTTCATTTCTACTTTCTGTGACAAATTTTTATCAGTTACACGAAAAAATAAGTGTAACATGGTTCGTGCAACTTGCAATATTTTTTGAACGATACTCGCGGCTTCACAGCTCGGTGTCGACGGGGAAAAAAACCTCTGGTACTCAGTGTAAAGCTAGTCAGTCCTAACTTTATAATTTCACATAAAACCTATTACTACATCATTAAGCATCTGTTGTACCCACAGGCAGCCCAATCTATGTGTTTGTGAAAATAGAATATATGTATGGGGTTTTATAAAACCTTTCAAATTGCCGTACAATGTATAAATAAACATACCTTTTCGCTTCCATGTTGTTTCCTTTGTGGGTTTTCTTCTCTTGGAACCATTTTAGGCTGTTTTTAGGAGTTTTTCATCCACCACGGCTCACCACCTAAGAAAAACTCCTAAAAACAGCCTAAAATGGTTCCAAGAGAAGAAAACCAACAAAGGAAACAACATGGAAGCGAAAAGGTATGTTTATTTATACATTGTACGGCAATTTGAAAGGTTTTATAAAACCCCATACATATATTCTATTTTCACAAACACATAGATTGGGCTGCCTGTGTTGTCCCAAGCACTGAATCCTCTGTCACATGATCTGAATTGGAACAACAAAATATTGTACATTTAAAGATTGTTTTTTTTTGCAAACTTCCAGCATTAGTGCAAACTATCTTGGGAGTATAATTATTAAAGATAACAGCGATACATCGTGTTGATAAACATTACAATTGTAATGCTAATGTTGCCAACCATGATTTCAAAAGGCCGCTTTGTGTCGGCAACCAATGGATCTCTGGTTGGCACATTAACGACAAAGGATGACGTGCAGTAAGTATCGCTACACAGTAGACCTTTTGCAGGAAACAGTCACGTGCTGATACGTCACTTAAATAACCAATGAAATGAGCTCGTGATCCATTAGAAAGGCTTTACTGGATGGTAAGCCATCTTCAACAACGCAGTTTTAGAAAGATCGACAACCGACTGGAGGTGGAAAATAGCATTTATAAACAGGTTTTGCTAATAACGATCTCGTACAAGTGCCTTAAACAAAAGTGTAGGTATTGTTTAAAACAAATGTACAATACGTAGTGGAATTGTCATTTTTCTAACAGGTTTACGTCCCTACCCAACAACTCATGATTGGGAACGACAAAGCCTCCGCAGAGAAACAAAACCAAGTCCGCACGGCTGGCGTAACGAACTCCTCGCGATGGACGGACCCTGAAACCCGCAATCTCCTGGACGTGTGGCGGACTCGCTATCCCGCTCTCAAATGCAAGAAGCGCAACTTTAGAGAATGGGAGGCAATTTCAAGCGAGTTCAACAAACGGTGTACATCAGCTGGAGTCGTCGGCCTTGGGCCCCGAACCGGGTCTCAGTGTAAAATTCGTATTAAGAACATTATAGCGGACTACAAGAGGGCTAAAGGGCAATATCATGGTCAAATCAGCAGGCAATTATTCCCTTATTACGACACGATTGGCGACATTCTGAGCAGAAAACAACCAGCGCGTGATTGTTTCGACGCAGGTGAAGACTTTGTAGGTGGCGAGGAAGTTAAACCGGACGAGATTGTCCAGCTTCCACTTCCGTCCGAAATGATTGAGACGCAAGACGTTACAATGGCAACCGGTACAGTTCCCATCCAAACACCAACAACTACATTTCCTGTTTCGGGTTCGGCGCAGAGTTTAGTGATGTCGACGCAGGGCATTCTCGTCCCACCTCCGTCACCAATATCCACAATGGCTGCCATGACGCAACAGTCGACTCTCTTGAGCCTGCCAATCAATCCTGTCCCAATGACACTAGCTTCCGCCCCTATCCGTGCCGCTAATGTAGAGGCCCAGCAAGTCACAGCAGAACCACAGCCTCGGAGATTGCCTGCGAGGAGTTATGGCACCACTTCGTACGGTTTCGGAGCCAGTTCAACACTGGAGACCCTTACAAGGAGACGCCCAGATCA
The DNA here is from genome assembly GCA_030867875.1 of Actinernus sp. WN-2022. NCBI lineage: Eukaryota > Metazoa > Cnidaria > Anthozoa > Actiniaria > Actinernidae > Actinernus > Actinernus sp. WN-2022. Next base: position 9,889,087 of record JAOWCC010001501.1, read on the forward strand.
ATTTCACGATATTTACGTACCAAAGAAGAAGCTCCGTAAAAATCCTCGCCCTGTTAAGGTGATAAAGATGACTCGACAAGCTAATGAAGAGGACAAGCTGTTGATGATCGTGAGGGAATTTATGGAGGAGAGTCGAAAGAGAGAGGAGGAGCTTTTCACCAAATTGTTTAATCAACAAGCTCAGGCAGAGAAGAGGTACCAGGAGTTTACACTGAATGTTATTAAGGAAATCGGTCGACTCTTTAGGCCTGGGGCCAGCGAGTAGAACGGCAATGTTCTAAAGCTGATTATGAAATAACCCAAATGGTACGCATGCTGTGATTGGCTTTAATGCATGTCTATATACTGTCATGGAAACAGAGCACGCACGTTATGTCCTTGAAATTGTGTTGTTGCATGTTGTCGTTATTTTATAAAAGCGATATAATACACTTTACATCTCTTTGTTCACTGTTATAAACACTCGGGGTGTGACTCGCCTAGCGACTCGTGATTTTCAAGTTTTTCTTTTTTTCTCCCAACATATCCCGCGTGTTTATAACAGAACAAAGACATGGAAAGTGTTATGTTGCTTAATTTGACAAATGAACTTATGTAGTATCAAGAGTACCCATCGGCAATTTTCGGCTGAATATCTGTTTGGATGAAAGGTTGTCTAAACCTTTAGTCATTTCGGAAATGTTTGGCTAGAAGTTTCGTTCAATTGTAAGAACGGAAACGTTTGAGAACGTTTTGGCCGAATATCGGTGGAAAAGTTCCAAAATGCTTGGCTAAAATTTTCAGAAAATCGGGAGATTAAATTAAATTTATCTGAATTGAATAAATACATATTCTGCGTTCTTCGATTCTCAAATAAGATAGAAGTAAAGGAAAAAAAACCTTTAAGTAAATTAGTGAAACACCTGAGATTTTCGGATTTAGTTTTATTTTGCTCTATCAGATTCGACAAGACGTTTACAATCCCCTAAAAGATTCGGAATAATAACGAAAACATAAGATTGATCTGGAATTTTCTAACATTTTCTGTCATCGATCAACAAAATGTCACAATCTTATGTTATCGTCAAGGCTTCCGCCAAACCTAAGAATTTCGGGATGATAATAAAAGTTCCCTAAAAAGTTGTAAGTTTACTTAGGTTCGCCGAACAGATAAAATATCGACCAGCGCATGCAGCGCAGTTTGAAATTCATTTATTTATTAAGTGCTTTACAAAATAAACTCTGAATTTCTAACACTGAACTTCTAACGGGACCTGAAACAACCAACCATAGGGGCTGATCAAAGCCAGGACCCGGCTAATCCACAGATTGGATTGGAATTTAGCGTAATAAAATAAAATAATAAATGACATTTCAACTGTCGCGGGGAGCCCTTGCACTGCAGTAGGAATATCTGCTGAGAGGGCAGGGGTGGATTGGAGATACACGTAAGATAATTTATTCAGCACACCTTATTTGATTCCATATTAAAATTTGTAGAAATAACTATTAAGACAGATATTACTATTAACTAAAGTTGAGAACTAATGGTCAGGCTAAATAAAAAACATGAGGAACAAACAAATAAAAGGCACAGCTACTGAGCTAGCATGACTTACAAATCTTCAAGGTTTATACAAAAAATTATACAACGAAAGCCTGTTGCAAGCCACAACAAGAAAAAGTATGTTGTAACGACAGCTTTCGTACTCCCTCCGGAATTTTTTTAGTAGGTATTAGCTCTTCTGTATTTTTTTTCGGTCAAGTTTTTTATTCGGATTGGGTTACCTGTATTTTGACCGCGCACCACAGGTAACCCAATCCGAAAAAAAAACGTGGAGGACGAACACTCCACGTCATGTGATCGCTTTTGGCCAATATTATAGAGAGTGCATCAAAATGTTGTGCTGAACTATTACAACGTCTGATAGTTTTCATGTGGGAGTGACCATTATGACGTCAGACTGTCGTTATTGACCTCACCTGAGTCCCCAGGGCATGGTAACGTGTAGCCATGATCTCTGTGCTGTACAAACTGTCTATCATTCAGTTTTGTGGTACAGTAGATCTCAAAGCAATCAAGGCAGATCGCATGACCAACTTCACAGGGAAACACCAGCACAGGATCGCTAGAATAAAACAACATTTTGAAGAGCATTATTCTATTTGAAGGATCCCAGTTGTGAGCAAGGTGAGGAGATGGCTGTTCTTCGGCTATTTTTTTGCAGGCAAATTAACGTTTTAATGTTTTTGAAGTTATCATTACATGATGGCTACTGTGAACACGTGCCACCTTAAAAGGTCTTTAAAAAGTGGTCGGCAAGTGGCCGGTGGTTGGCCACTTGCGATGGCAGTTGTTCGCTATAGAATTACATGATAATACTTTTAAAAGTTGTTTGAAAACTGTCCACCATTGCAATTAATTAGCATTTACTTGACCATACAAACTGACTAGCGAGTTAATAATTTTATATAATCATGTTCAAGTATGGCTGATTGAGAAGTTACACATCATGTCGGGGCAATAGACAAGCTAAGTTTACGGTTCATGCGCATTTGTTTTAACTGGCGGGCCACCATTGTTTGACATCTGCCTGTCCTCAGCCCAAATAAACGAATGATTCGTACAACTGTGCATGAACCATAAACTGGTGTATTTATCATAGTCATGTCAGTGTCAGAGAGTATGAATTTCTATGCAAATTATATATTATTATTTTGTTAAATCCTGAATAAATCCTTCTTGAATTTTTGCCATTGAATTTTCTTTTTATTATTAGCTTTTTGTACAATTAATGTTTTTGTTTTCAGACCATTTTTTCCAGCATGGAAAAACTAAGTTGAGAAACTCATAAGAATTAATAAAAGACGAGAAAAATGGAATGTTGGGTCTCCTGTGGTCTCGTCGCAGACTCTCTCCAGTATAGCACCACAGGTAACCCAACTCCTATTTTCTAGTTCTAGTCAATGTTTGTTATCAGATACCTAAATCTAATGCTGTGTTTGTCTCCTGTATATTGTACACAAGGTGTCAGTTATGGACCGACTTTCCTGTCCATAACACTCATTTTAATTTCCTGGGTGCCACCATCTTGCATCCGTATGATCTCACACGGTTGCCCAGCCCAGCCTATCATCAGAAAACAATACCGGTAACTGTTTTGTTGTGTAATAGGGGAAACTGCAGTACGACGTCATGCGATCCAAGATGGCATTGCACCCAGGAAATTCAAATGAGTTTTATGGACAGGAAAATTGGAACATAACTGACACCTAGTGTACAATTTACAGGTAAAACACAGCATTATATTTAGATATCCATAAGAAATATATTGAGAGCAATTAAACATTGTTTTTCAGTGGAGGTAATGCCTTTAACCAGGAGTATATTACAGAGGAGTGCACTGTAGACGGTAGAGTTATTTTTAGCATCGAGTTTCCCACGAGAAGAAACAAAGGCTGTCACTTTTAACCAATCAGGATGCACTGAAAAATTGTAATTAACATGTTTCAAACTGCCAAAAAATACTAAAGCGCAAGAGAACAAAAGACAACGTAATCGCATACCAGAACTTCGCGGCTATAAATAGACACACCATCTACTGTGTTAGGGGTCAACACAAGGGCACAGGAACACTCCTGTATAATATACTCCTGCTTTAACCTTGTGACTGTAATGAGCCTATACATAGAATAGCAAGTGGCTTGTATTGGCTTACAGCTCGTCCTCACAGGCCAGACAAGGCACATTCCGGATGTTGGTTCTTATAAGAAACAGCGGCACAGATCTCTCATCCTCTGACACTGGATGTGCAGCACACTTGAAGTAGAATTCCTGAATAATTAAATTCCAAGTCTGATATGATATACTGTACATAGTACATGTACTGCATTATAGTACATCAATAGATGCCCACGATTTACCCACTTGAAGTTGGCCAGATTGTAACCTTTCCACTTTCCTCTTTAAATTACAATACAACAACAGTATAGGGCCATTTAAATGAGAGGACCTGTTTAAAGTGCGAGTACAATGAAATTTGACCATTTCTTTTGGCACTTTTTTGTCTTCCAAAAGGACAAACAGTGGTGCAGATATCCAACTCAGTGAAAAATATTGCCAGAGGACCAAATTAAACTATGAATTAATTTGCAGAAAGTTTTCTGTCAAAATCATGTCCGCCGATACTGAAGTGTGTTCCAAATAGTTTGCGATTTTCATCCATCCAACACATCGCTCTTTTAAAGGCACATTTCTATTCAAAACTTTGTTCTTTTCTTAACCTTGTGAAAAAATTATAAAATATCATACTTTACTTTTAAGTTTGCGCAAAGATTAATTTTGTATGAAACGTAGCTCTGCGTGCTAAATGACGTCACTTCCACTGAAAATGAGCTCAGCCTGTCACAGAAACAGGTACAATGTACTGTAATGATGGCCACAAAAACTCAAGATTTGGACCCCCCAAAATATGACTTCCTTCGTCCTATGGAAAAATGGTTTGGACACTGGAAAATGTAAAGCAACTTTACGTTACAAAATTATACGCAAAAAATAATAATTACTACCGTTTTTATTGAAGTGCGACCCTGGATGTTTCATTAAGTTGCATTTCGAAAATTGCATTTAGCCGATCGTCAATCAAATGCGGGATCTTAATTCTCTCATACAAACATTTCAATGGCATACAGCCAAAAATTGTATCAGAATTAAACAGCATAATTCTTATTTCATAACATTTTAATTAATCATGATAATTTTAACTAACTATAAAGATAAACATACAGCATTTTCTCCACTGCAACCCTCTTTCTGGCAGGAGCCTTTTATTCTTCCAGCCTGCAGTACATCTTCCCAACCACTTGGATCCTATCATTGAACACAAATAATATTACAAAGCTGTAAGGTGTTCAATCTCCTGGTTAGTTCAGTGGTTAAAGTGAATAATGTTGTTGTACATCAATTTAACTCCTAGGTCAAATTGACTTCAGCCTAGGTCAGTTTTACCTAAATAAAAATGTTTGACCATAATTATATACACTTTTAAGCACCAGTATGGAGTAGAATCCCATAGCACGACGCAAACTTGTGTGCTGATTGGCTAACGAACGGTTGAGTGTTTAGTGGAATTCAATGGTTGAAAAGCTGTATTCAACGATGTACAGGAAGCCCGTGCATAAATATTTTGTTTATTTTTATTATCGTGAACAGAGAAAAAAATCATGTTACAATTCCAAACCAGGAAATTAGTATAGGTAATCATACGGTTTCGAGTGCAATTTGGGATTAATTCGCACGAGTGGGTTTTTCAAAGAGTATCAAAATTGCATGAGCCCGCAGGGCGAGTGCAATTTGAGCTCTTTGAAAAACACACGAGTGTGAATTAATCCTAAATTGCACGAGAAATCGTATGATTACTTATTAATAATTTACATGAACAAATTTCAGACAAAGGAAGTGACGACACTAATTCAATTTGTTGTTCAAGGGCGCGTGACCTCACGTGAGTGTTTTATTCCAACTGATTGGCTCTTACACAAATTAGTCAAATAGCAACCCATAATACCACAGTCTGCAAAGTCAATGACACGAAAACAAAGTTCATTCATCAGTTCTTCGGTAGAAAATGCAGGTTTTGCAGCTAAAAATTTGCTTTAAACAGATATTTCAGCCGTAATTAGGCTAAATTGTTCAGTTTAAGTTCACTTCAAGTTGTTTATCGCTTTCATGGATGTGATAGCGTCGTTTGCAAGGAGGAATTGAACCTGGCGAGGACTTGTTGTTGAACTTAGTTGAACGCTACTTTGCAGTTATTGAAAGTGTTCTGAGCCAGAGATCCCATCATCATTGGATTCATGGAAAGGGCCGTGTGTGAGGTCGCATTGCTGTTACTGTTAGAAACTACGAAATTGTTGTGCCGAGGGCAGGCATCCGAGGCCCAGGGTGGCTTTGCAACGGGATGGCGTTCTGTGTGAAGTTATGGTTGCCTTGGAGAGGAACTAGTTCACTTGAACTGTTGTTACGTCGGGAAATGGCCATAGAAAATACGCACTGTTCCTGTTTGTTGGCTTCATCATAATCGTCGAGCGACTGCACGTTTCGGTGTCCCGTCCTGCTCGCTCGAAGTTTGCACTGTTCAGCTCACTAACCACAGTCTTCCTGGCCCTTTGTTTAATAAACCTCTTTTCGCTTGTCTCGAGGGCCGTTCCTTCTACTATGTTCTTCATCATGGAGTTTATTTTATTCACTCCCATCGGCTGGACTTAATGTACCAAACCACGTCGTTCGCTTTCCTGTTGTGTTTTACCGAGAGGCGAGAGGTAAAATGGCCCAGTGTTCCGTAACTGAACTGGTCTTCGGCTTACAAACTCTTTGAACAGAGCAACCGGACATCTACTTCCACCAATTAAAAAAACATTCTCGGCTGGAAATCCCTTGTTTTTGCGGAAAGTCCGCCCTGCCTGGTTTTGGTTGAGCAAATCTTTGATTTTCAAAAATGGCAGCCATTTTTTTGCTTGTTTACCAACAAATTTTAAGCAAAAAATGTCAATTGTTAAAAATCTGATCTGATTGGCTGTCCTTGATTTTGTATTGTTTCACTAGCCAATCAGAATAGATAAAATTTGTAATTTGCACTGCTGGTATTACACTTTTTTGCACTGAATTACACTTTTTGCACTCAATTACATTTGAACTGCACTGCTCTTAGCCAATGAGAATCGAGAAATTTGTTCATGTATATTATTAACAAAGTTAACAGAGTCAAAGAACGTGAAAATTATATTTCTTCTTTTTTTGTTTTTCACGAGAAATGACATCTTTTGGTGCTCGACTGTCTGAGGAATCGACAACAACAACTGCACTCTGCAGCAAAAATGTGTGATTTTGAATGGAAAAGCTGGGGCTTTGTGGATTTGCTGATTTAATTCATGTAGTATTCACACACAGAAGCTAATAAATGACTGCCTTCTGCCAAAGAGAAAAAGGCTTGTAAAAACAGGATGAAAAGCACGGCTACAAAACGCTACTAAAATCGTGGTACAAGGAAAATTTTGGAAACAAGTGAACTTAACACAATATTCAACAATATGAAAACAAGCTTATTTATTGTTAGACTGAGAAATTGAGCATTAACATTTTGGTAATTTGCTTATAAAGTAAGGAACATTTAATAGTATACTTACAAGTTTGTTCGTATACTTCTACAGCACTTTTTGTCATGTTTTACATTTTCATTGGCTTAATTTATCAGCAACTGGCATTAGCAAGTGATTTCAACAGGCCGTCGGTTTTCTAAATCTTTCATAAGCATAATTTTGTCCCCAGTTAATGCACTTTCACTTTCTTGGGAAAGATTAGATTGAAATTATAAGTGTACCCCTGAAATAAAATACATATATTTACATGCATGCATAAAAAATATTAATGCAGTTTTGATGTCGGAAAACCAAATGTTGTGAGTTGAAGTTTAACCTTGTGTGATCAGTTTGTGTCTAATTTCACTTTCACTTTTATTTCAATTTACAAATTACATTATAAAATCTAACCCACACACATTTACCAAATGCTGTTCGAGGTGGGGGGTTAGCTTAGGGTAGGGGTTAGCAAATAAAAATTATACAAGAGACAATCTTATTTTAACAATCTTCAAACAAAAGAAGACCAGAAACAGCTAGATCTTAAATTACAAAAGAACTTACATTGTACAAGCAGAACTGACTGCAAAAATACATGTACATGTAAGTACTACTTTAAAAAAGCCAACAATATTAATCTACTATAATTTACAAGATTTTAAATACTCAGGCAATTTACTAGTCGAAAATAACACAGGAAGTTGAATTCAAGGAGAAGAGCCAAAGATGGAAAAAGTTATGGATTTGCTACATGCTGCATAATCTGAGCCATATCAACTTAATTATGATGATCACAAGACGAAAGAACATCAAATAAGTAAACTTTTGCATTCCTTAATATATTAAAGACCGGTATTTTTACAGAGCATTAAGAGAGGATGGAAAACAATTCCAGACCTTCACTCCAATCGAACAGAACGACTTTGAGTGAATATTTAACCTTGAACAAGACTGATAAAAATTGCCACATGTTCGATTCTAGATCTAGTATTATAATTATGAACATCACTTATTCTGGTAAACAATGAAGAAATATTAATAGGTGATTTACCATTGGTTGCATCGTGCATAGAACAAACAATATTATGAAAGTAAAGGAAATTAATTGGAACTACAGTGTACATACATGTATGCCGGATTTGCAACAAAAAGAGGGATTGCATTGGTCTCTAAATTTAGCAAAATTCATCAAATGCACAGCATGTACAGTACGTTTCTGAAGAATAAGGAAATGATTAAGATGAGTCTTTACTACCTAATTTTAGCTTGATCCTATTGATCGCTCTTCAGTTAAATACCACACAATGGGACACTTCCTGGCACATGGCAGGAATTTCAGCAAGACTTTCAAACTAATCATTATAGTTTTACAATTTTCGTAAATGCTATGGGATTCAAAGAAAATTCATTGCCCAACTTGGGAATTCCACGTTAAATTTCACTTGAAAAACTGATGTCGCACTCATCGCTTCGCGATTTGTACGTTATCCATTTTTCACGTGAAATTTAACATGGAATTCCCTTGTCAGGCAATGAATTGAAATACCTATAATATCTAATGGGATAAGATATATTAAATCATTGTGATAGGAATTGCATAAATATTATTGAGCACTGCAGAAATGTATCTACATGTAACTATTCAAGGACAGTTTATGATAATTATGGCAGCATATTACATTATTTAATGTATAGTCTCCACAATTTTATTTCTATTTAAACATTTAATTGCAATTGGTAGTCAAAATCACTGTGCATCTATACGTACATGACTACTAGCTGTAACCATGCAGGGCCAGCATCACTCACACGACATTAAGAACCAATCACATTGCAGAATAAAAACAAAGCATTCTATCTTGTGATTATTTTATCTTAGTAATCAGTACATTGACAATAGCATTTCAACTTCCTCAAGCTTCGATCTGGTTAAAGGCAAATTTGGCGTACTAATCTTGAAGTTAAATTAAGTCTTTTGAATGAAGAAAATAATGTGAATAATATATAATTATATGCTTTTACATGTATTTTCGTTTTGCAATGTGTTCTTAATTTTGTTGTCAAAGTGGTCCCAGCAGTCACACGTCTGTAAAATAATTATTACCTGATTTAATACAAGTGTTCCTTCCTTACAGGAGCCACAGCGTACTCTCAGCTTACCAGGCTGTATACTCTTACACTGCCTGCAGTACACATAGTACTGGGGTTTTCTCTGCTTTCCTGAAGAAAATAAGATATTAGAAAAAATAAAGTAGAGAAGAAGCATGAAAGTATAAATGACGTAGTTCAAATTTGATCTTAGTTCAAAAGTTCAAATTTACACACACATTGGTTTGATAACACATTACATGTATCTATGGACAAAGAAGTTATACCAATATGTAAAGCTGCATTTTATCATTTAATAAATATTGCGAATATTAGGAAATTTCTGTCTAGCTTCCAACATTTATTTAGCAAAATTTTGATGCTGTACCACATATTAAATGAGTGTGAAGTTATAAACATATATATATATATATAGCTCTGCAATCAATGGTGAACTTGTGGATGTAAAGTGTATTTTAGTGTGTTAATTCTGAAGGATAAACATGAGAAAGTGTTCAAAGTTCAAGTTATTGGTGCTGTTGTGATAGCAGGCTCCTGTGTAGCCTGTAAATCATGTTACCAATGACATCATCATTATGACATCACCACTAAGTGACTTATGGGAACCCAATACCATTCCTGTCAGAGTTTGAGCCACCTGGTATTAGAAATGAGGAAGATATGGGCATACATTTACATGTACTAAAAATCATGTAACCGATGATATCATTGTTACAACATCACCACTAAATTACATCATAGTTACAACATCACCACTAAATTACGTCATAGTTACAACACCACCACTAAATTATGTCATAGTTACAACATCACCACTACTAAGTGATTGATGGGGACCCATATACCATGTCTGTCAAAGTTTGTCAGCTACCTGCCATTAATATTGAGCGAGTTAGCCATGAAAACATACAACCTATTTCCTGCCAGATGATGAGATAACGTACATGTGTTTGAACTCAACTGACTTAGTATTAATACATACGTATATGACCAATGGCAGTTTATAATTACTGCATGAACAAATTAATGAAAATCATATTTTACATCACGAATATTTTAGGACCAGTTGCCGCGAAAGAGGGAAGCATGCTGCTTGTAATGAGTATGGCACTGAAGACAGACTTATTCTGTGTGAATATTGTGGCCACAAAATATTCAGTGTTTGTGTTTCGCAAGATGGAGTCACGGTTTAAAAGATACTGATCTAAGAATTATGTAATGTTGGTTTTACATTTTGTGGTAATAACATCTCATCTCACATTTCAGAATAATTAATATCAATTGATATGTTAATAATTATTACCAAAACCTGAGTGACAATCAATTATCAATTGATATTCAATTAACTAATTGTTATCAATTAATATCAATTGTATCAATTGGTTTTTGATAATCAATTTTTATCAATTAGCTACATGTATGTCGGGAGTAATGTTGTAATGAGAAATTTTAGAGAGCTACAATGTAGGATAACAAGTCTAGGGCATTTTGTATTGGCAGATATTGGGTGGTGGGGCCAGGTCTCAATCCTATTTCAGTCTCCCCCCCTAACTAACCTGATGAAACAGCAGTTGCTGATGATGGCATTGGTCTAGTACTATCCTCCGCATTTTCAACACCCAAATTAATGTTAGCTAAAGGTGTGATGGAAGCATCAACACTTATGCCACGCCGACCTCCATGAACAGCATGGATGATACTTTGATTAGGAATCTCACAGTCCTGCAATGAAGATCAGATTATGTAAACTATTCCATATATATATGTATATATACAACCACAAGTGCAATTATCCAGAATATGCTGGATGGTAATTTATGCATTATATTGCATTCTAGTGCATCATATTGCATTGCTCCGTAGTCTCAAATAAATAAATAAATAAATGAAAAAGAGTGCAGCATTGGCATAAGGAAATAAAGCACAATACGTTTTTGAAATGTTGCGAGGGACAAAGGCCTGAGCCAAATTTTTTGAGATTTTACTGCTCTCTAAAACACTGGTTTCCTGTGTTCTGGAGACTAAACATTGGCTTAGCATTACAACAGCAATTTCATTTTACATGATGGGTATGTCAAAACTTTGATGATCCCCCAAGGAGTAGGTAAAATCTTTGATGACCCCCCTAAAAAAGCACCTAAAACTTTTTTTGCCCCCCCCCCCCCCCCCCCCAAGCCATAAATAATGAACACTCCCTTAATTGAGTCAGAAAGCAGAGAAAATCTATAAAAAACTTCTAGTATTCAGTTTCTCTCTTCCAATAAAATGTCTGATGATGAAGATAAGGATGAACAAAGCATGTTCACTTGACACTTTATTGATGATAAGTAAAATTCATCATAAAAATTGACTGGATTGAAGAAAAACACTGGAAAAATGTATCATAATTGTTAAATTATATGTATATCTAGACACAGCAAGTTTCCAGCTTGCATTTCATATATGCCCATGCACCCACTAATGCACGGACTAATGCAATGACTTGCTTTGACTTTGATTGAGCTCAAATTTGCATGCAAGTTGACACCAGTTTTTCACCCTTTGACCACCCAATGCAAGTTGACTGCAAGTCGAAAGTGGTAAAAAAAACATTTATCAATGCATTTATCAATACAATTTGTGAAATTTATGGGAGATTTTAACTAAACAGTATGTCTTTTTACGGCTATTAGTTTTGATTTTGAAACTTGCGTTGACTAACGCGACTCAGGGCTAAAAATAATGGCCGGTCAGTCGCCGGTCAAGATCAGTATTTGGTTGAAACTGTAAGTAACATTGACTGGTCAAAATGACCGGCAAGGCAAAGATTTGACCGGACAAGTTCCAATTCTGGCCGGACATTGTCCGATGACCGGCCGTTATTTTTAGCCCTGCGACTCCACTTGGCTATTTAGGCTTAATTAATACAGGTTAAAGGTAGGTTAAAATGACTCAATTTTAAAGAGTCTGTGAGATAATTTAATTATATATGCAAGTTACAATGCCTTTAATGTTGTGCTATCATTGAGTACTCGGCCAGCAAATATGATGCGGATACCAGCAGGGTCAACACCCTGTCGTTGCCCTATCTCCTCCTTCAGCTGTTGGATACTCCAAGTTGTATCAATCAGTACTGGTATGCTGGTGCTGGAGTTATATCTCACATAGATATGGAATCTCTGAGCCATTTGACTTGTATGCTTTTTGCCTTCCTGGAAAGAAAAGTTACCAAAACAGGACATTCCATTTATCTTCCATCCACCCCACCCCCCCCCCCCCCCCCCCCCCCCTTTTTGTGGATAATGACAATTAATTATTGAACAATTCTTAGGGGTTGGCACATCAAGAGAACAACAAAAAGAACAATAACAATTATTTCCCAGTGTTCTAAAAAAATAAAAAATTCTGATAATTAATGCAGACCTGTAAGGAAATCTAATAGCTCATCCACAGGTAGCCTGCTATGCAGACATATTTTTTCACTCTCATAAATTCGAAGAAAAAAGTAATGTCTGCTTACCCAAGTGCTTAATTAGCTTCCAATATGCACACCTCATTGTGTTATGGACCAATCAGATTTTACCTTCCATATAATCCTGGAAAGTGACGTAATGTTACGTCAATGCATTTGCCATTGACCAATCATAGGAGAATGTTCACTGGCACGGCAATTCACTAAAATTCTAACAATGGCTTTGATTGGGCAGAAAAATAAAACAAACGTGCTGACGTCATGCTTGCATATTGGAAACTAATTAAACGCTCGGGTAAGCAGACGTTACTTTTTTCTTCAAATTTATGAGTGAAAAAATTATATGTCTGCATAGCAGGCTAATCCACAGGGGGAGGCCAAAAATAAATGGAAATTATGTCCCAATTGCATGGTCTTTGAACAAGCAATGTAATAGGCCTAATGCATGCATGATGATGTCATGCATTTGTGATCGCCAAGCTTCACTTTTGTGTTCAGAGGAAATGTTGTTCCAAAGTGAGACTTGATGGTGGTGATTATAAAAGCATGACATCATTATATGCATGGCATCTATTACATGGGGCATTTGACTGAGTTTCAGTCTCAGGGGTGGGGTATTTGCCAGCAAAGAAAAGTCGGCAGGGTGGGGAATTGGTCAAAGAGTGTCAAAATAGCAAATTCTAATTATAAGAGTTTTGCACTCGTTCCAAAGCCCTAGGTGGGGTATTTGCATAGCTTAGCTGGCCCCATGGTGGGGCATTTGTATATAAGGCCTATTGTCACAATATTATTGTAAGTTTTTTTAAATACAGATATGGCATACATACTATGCTGTATGCATACCTTCTCTAATTTCAATTCCTTAGTGCTCATAAGATACAATAATCATGCACCCCTTAATTTGTGCTAGTTTTCCCTTTAGCAGCTACAGAACCTCTTGTTCTTTGCATTATAACTGATAAATCGATTCAGATTGACTCTCTGTTGTCCCATTTCAGATCATGTGACAGAATCCAGAGGATATTTCAGTGTAAAATATGTATGCATTTCCTTCAGCCAATCTAGGGATCATGGGTAATTATAAAGGCAACAAAGACTACAAGCTGAATCGGTCTTTTGCCTATTAAATTAATAATACAAATGAGCAATGCAATTCCTTGTTTACTTGGCAGAATCTACAATTAAAAATCACGAATTGACCAAGAGTAGAGCTCATACCGATCAATGCATGTAACACTGCACTTCCGGCATTTTGGCACTCTTTTCCAGTTTTCGGTCTATTATTACCGCCCCAGAGTTTCACGTTACAATAACCAGGTTTCGTTAATATTTTGACGAAGTATGCAGATTATAAAGAATTACTACCTCACCTTGGGGCTGTGTTTTGATTTTTAGACCTCAACAACATGCATTATTCCGAGAAGCATTTTATGATTTTTACAAACGCGGAATGGCGTGACGAGCTGGCACTAGTAACACAGGCAACCCAAACCGATTATTTCATGAAATTACCTGAATTGTTATTTCCAACAGTACTCCAATGATTCGAAAAAAAGACTTTGAATTTTAGCACAATTTTGTTATTGAAAGTAAAAAGTAAGAACTGTTATAGTGGAAACGAATTTAATGAAATGAGATGAGATGACATTAGGAATCATAATTAATTGTTGGGTTACCTGTGGTCCAGCGGTTTCTCGCATGAACGACAGAATCCAAGATGGCAGAAGAAGAAGACGTAGGCGAGACAGAACAGGTAATAATATTAAAAGAAACAGGTTGCGAGATACATGTACGTTGGAACACATTACAAGACTCCTTAAAGATAGAAATAGAAAGTGTGTGCGCTGTCGTGTTTGATGGTGGTTCTTGTGTTAAAAGTAAAATTAAGAAAATGACTCGATGATACATGTTAAAAGCGATGTTTCGTGTTGATAAACATTGCAATCGTCATGCTAATGTACCAACCATGATTTGTAAAGCCCGCTTTGTGTTAGGAACCAATGGATCTCTGGTTGGCACATTAATGACAATAGATGACGACACACGAAACATCGCTATGGGCTTATGGCCATAAATGCATAATTCCATTTTTTCCACATGAAAAGCTCGAGAGTGCAGCAGTTGCTTTGGCCGTGCTCCCTAAAGTCACCCAGTCAAAAAGAACGTGAAACGCATTCAAGCACATAAACTTTGATCTAGTATTTCAACTCTGTCCATACAAAATCTATATACTCTATACATTTACAATTACATGTAAAATGTAGTATATTAAATTTACATTATATGTAGTATATTAAAACATATTTTACTAGGACGACACCGAAGCCTCATCATCAGATTCTGGAAAGCGTAAAAGAATGTTCCATAAGGAATGTAAGTGAGATAATGGTACACTAATAGTTTAAATACATGTCATTATGCACACTTATGCACTTATCAGTGGCCATCCCGGGGGGATGACCTCGGGGAACCCCTGGGTACCCAAAGGCAGTATTTTTCAACAAAAATCTGCCATACTCCCAAGCCGTAGGGCAGTTAGTGTCCTATTTGGTCGTTCATTTAAATGGCAACAATTGTGTACAGTAGTAGCTTAAATCACTCAAGCTTTGACCAACAACGAGCTTCTTGGTCACATGGTCCTTGTTCCATACTTTACATACAAAGCATTTGGTCTTGTTATATAGCAGTCATTTGAAATAATATACATGTATATAATAAGAAATACATTTTTTACTTGCTTGTAGTCCACTAAAGTGTGCAAAATTATCAAACACAACCAACCTGTTCCAACTCTGAGTTGATTGACATCTGATTCTGAAAAACGAAACTGCTGACCAATTTCTTACAAATCCCACAGGTCAATCCCCGGGTATATATCCTCGAGGCAAACACAAAAAGGATCTAGTCCCCCAGTCCCAGGCTAATTACACTGGCTACAAAAATGAGCAAATCCTGTGGGATGCCCACATACATCCCTGGGCTGACACCCCCCCCTCCCCCCCCCCTGTAAGTGCATTAATACAATGTAGTTACATAGTATGTGAATAATGTACACACACACTGCCATATACCTGGTGGGACTACATTTGTAGCTCTCCTATATTAAACTGGTGACAGGGCTGATCGACATGTCTAGTGTTATGTGATCCTAATTTTGTTTCTTATCTTATGAATACCTCAATGCTAAAAGAGAAGTAAAGCCAGGGTGACACAGTGGTTATTAGCGCTTAACCACTCACCTCTGTGGCTCAGGTTTGATCTCTGGATGTGGCGTGAGTTGAATTTGTTAGTATCTTGCTCTTGCTCCAAGGGTTTTTCTCCGAGGGTTTTTCTCCAGTTCCTCCGATTTTCCTCCTTCCACAAAAACCAACACGCTAAATTCTATTAAATACGATCTGTGATTTAGGTGGGTCCTGGCATTGATCAGCCCATATGGTTGTTTCAGGTTTCATTAGAAATTCTTTTTTTATTATAATTATTTTGATGCAGAGGCCACAAATTACGGCCATTAACTTCTTTTGAGCGGATTTCATGAGTGGGTAAGTTACAGAAATTATGTACTGTCAACATGGTTACTGTATGGCATGCTGTGACACTGAAATTATGGGGTACCTATTGTTCGTCCTTCTGATCCAATTAAGTTACAGACTGAGTGACAGTACAGTAAGTTATAGTACGGTTATGGTAACTAAGGCTACAGACATGCCATATTTTTGTTCCACTCAAAGACGTAAAATCCACTCTATTATGTGTACATCCTGTTTGTTTCTCTCTTCAGTGCGATGTATGATGTTTGGCTTTGGAGATGATCAGTGCCCTTATACAGAGTCTGTAGACCTGTTAGAAGATCTTGTTATTGAATACATTACAGAAATGGTAATAAAAGATGTATATTTATATAGTTATGTAGTATTTAATCATTAATTACTCTGGTTTCATTAGAAGTTGGTTGCTTAATTATGGCAGCTGTAGGGTATATAATATAACATTTAATACATACCTGTAGATGTCATTGTGCTGTGCGTCTGACCTTGTATACATGTAGATGTACAGATTATATATGCCACTGACAATGTAAGGAGAACAAAGAAGTGAACCACAAGAAACAGTCGCATTTATTTTATCATCTGTGCATCTAATAGGGACAGACCTACAGCAAGATGAAATCTTATTTCTTTTATACAATAATTAGCTAACTTTCCCAACAACATAGAGCATGCATATATGACCTTTTGACGTCATCTGTGCAGCTGTACTCTAATAGATCATGGTTATCGACCAATCAGAACACATTTTAACATGTTTAGTGTATAAAAACTGTTGGCTATCAGATGAGATGGATAGCAATTCTTTTAGAAAATTGACCCTTGTTATACATGTTTTCAGACCCTAAAGGCAATGGAAGTTGGCAAAAAAGGAAAAGTACATTGTGAAGATATTGTGTTCCTCATCAGAAAAGACCCCAAGAAATATGCCAGGGTTAAAGTATGTTTTTTTATAGAGGTTATTAGTCAGCTAACCAGCTAGTATGGTTGTGTTTTTACGAGCCACGTACATGTATTTTGACAAGCCTTTAGATGAAACAAAATGAATGCGTACAATGAGTCAAAATACACAGCCATTATTAGATGGTAGCGCTGTCTAAAATGTTGTTTATCATATCATGAATAGACAAATAACTGAACTGTGCAGGTAAATGAGAAGCCTTTTTAATTTTAATTTCATATTACTACACCAATCAGTTTCATATTCCCGATGTTCTTATGCGTATTGCGCATGCATGCCTTCTTTGCAGATGTGCCATTTGTTTGACTTCGGACGTTTTTTCCTTTTATAGGATCTCCTAACTATGAACGAGGAGCTCAAAAAGGCGAGAAAGGCCTTTGATGCAGAGAGTTATGGGGAGATCTGATGAAGAAACTGATGGCATTCTTTAAGTATGGTTTTCACTAGTGGCACATGCAAAAGCAACATACGCAGTGGCTGTGCCATATTTATCATTATACCATGGTAGCCTCGGATTCTTTTGTTCTCCGAGGCACATTTAAAGCACTAATTTTCCCTGATGGCAGGGATATTTAGAAATATGCATTGTTTCGAAATTTCCCGCCGGGAAATTTCAGTCTCGAACGAGACAATGCATATTTCTAAATTTCCCCTGCATGCGTAATGAGGGAAAATTAGAAGAGAATGCAGGCTGGAAGTGAGAAGGTCAAAAGCATCAACTCCTGCTCCCCTCTGGCACGACTAGCCCTACGCTCCCGGATGAAAAATACTGAATCCAAACTGACCTGTCTTCATCATAACCTTCAATGTAATACATTTGGGATGACCTATTTCAATCTGCATATTCTTCTCTTAATTTCTCAAACCCGCTTCTTCCATGTGGGATACTTAAAACCATAAACGTGACGTAATTAAAATCCATTCATGCTCTTTAAATATTTAGTCAACCGCATAATTACATTGTATTTTAGTGTTAATCTTCACAAAAACAACACGCTTTTCCCCAGGGCAAGCCAGGGTCGTTTAATCAATGGCGCTCAGTCAAGCATTAAACAAAACGTTTTCGAAAGCAACTCGACTGCGACGTCTTTAGTTTCGGCAGAGAAAACTAAACTTCTCAGATATTTGTTCCGTTCCTCGGCGATCATGGTATAACAAACTTATACCATGGCATTTCGGGGTATTAGTGATTTAAATTGCCCCGAGAGCCGCGGGAAGATTTGTAAAAGTCCCTCGGCCGAATCTTCCCTCGGCTCTCGGGGCAATTTAAATCACTAATACCCCTCATGCCATGGTATAACTTATAATTACCAACTTGTTCTATACTTACAGGTGTGAGATATGAACATTAGCGCCGCTAGTTCCGACTCGATAGCATTGTGGTTTTTTCGGAACTTTCCTACTCTATTACATATATTTCTTTTCTATCCTTTTTACGTATATATGTATGTGATAAAATGTAACGTTCCATCATTTAGAGTAAAATAAACTTGTTGTTCTTGTTCCGCTTATGATCAGTGCATTACTGCATCTGCTGCTTGCGTTTATGTCACTATAAGTGAAAACCAGACTTTAATAAATTTATTGCAGGCATCCATGTACACGTATATACAGTAAGCCACTGCATGTACCGGCATACATTTGTACATTATTGTACAAAGCCGTCCGCTCACTTCCTCAGCTGAAGTCCGGCTATGGTTAGCGACTCATTCAGTAGTCCAGGCATGAAATAGGGATTCGAATCATTGTAGCTCGGAAAGCGATCAGAACCCAAATTAATTGTACCTGGCACATGAAAACATGGCGGCAATGGTTGCTGCTTTAATTTGAAGGTTTGAGTTTGGCAGCACTTAATAACCATATGTTATACCACCCAGTGCCTCGTACCGTCTGAAAAATAGGCTACACTAACGAAGGCTTTCATCTGATATGACACTCGAGGCTTAGTGTCAGGTATACTTAGCCTGAAATACATGTGTGATGTCTCCTTGGCTGATGGTTGTAATAGGCCTTTTGCACAATACGATCACGTGGTGGTACTGGGTGGAGCACTTGTACGAGATCGGTAGTGTTTTTTAGAGATACCTGTTTGTAAATGCTATTTTGTACCTCCATTTGACTGGCAATCTTTCTAAAACAGCGTTTTGAAGTCCTGTTTGCCATCCAGTAGAGCCTTTGCCATGGAATCACGAGCGCAGTTCATTGGTTATTGAAGTGATGTATCAGCACGTGACTGTTTGCTGCAAAAGGCATATTCTATACTGTTACTACTAGAAATTCTCCACGAGAAGTGCTGTCTTCCACTGGCTGCTTCTTGATAGACTACAGCTGTCTGACGCCAGCTCACACTGGCAGAGGGGATTAATTATCCCTGTCCTGTAATTGTTGTTCTTGTTGTATTTTATCTTGTATTGTTACTTCTGTGCGTTCGAAGATACTAACATAATGCTAATCTCAAATTCCAACTGAACTCAAATAAAGTCTATGTATGTGGCAGTCTGATGACGCTGTGTAGCCTTGCCGACGTTCAGCGCTTTCTGATAATTTTTTCAATTTCTTATTCACTGTATTTCTAATTTTTTTTTCGAATGATGATTCCCTCTTGAAATAATATTATCGATTTCGTTCAGAGACTCGGAGGGCCGGACGGGAACATAGCTGGCTCGAGGTCATGACGTTCTGACCGAGCGCACGTATCGTTGACCGAGAGCCAAACATTTTCACGTTCGGCCCGACTTAACTCGGTCAATAAGTTTGTTTTAGCATATGACCACTTAGTTTGTTTTAATAATGGTAACCCAGGTTGAAAATCTTATCAAGCTCTTATTAAGATTAGATACCAGTGACTGTTTCCTGCCGAAAAGGTCTATTATCATCGAAATGTATACGCGGCCAAATAGAAAACCGGCCTCGCGAAAGCTCTCAAACTAGCGGGCCGATGACGAACCGAGCGGGATGCAAACACATTTACCGCCCGGTCAACTTTTAGTAAGCTGATTATGCCGAATGATAATTCAGTAAAGTATTTTATCAGTTATTTGGCCTTGTATATTGATGATAATGATAACAACATGACTTTTTTTGTCGGGACATTGTTTATTTGTGGCCCGCGTAGTGTCATAAATAAATAATATGCCCTCCAAAAGTCATGTTATTGCTATATTCAGGCCAACACAACGAACCTCGGTTGTGTTGCTGCACAGGCTGTTATGGAGTATGTATTTGAATAGATGTAGAAGTATATTCATTTGACAGTTATCACACCTCCGTCAGTCTTGACTGTACCATCCATGTGTTCTCGAATCATGCGTCTCAGTTAAAAAGTCCTAGAATCCAAAAAAATCCTTGAGGAATACTGTAATTCTAGAAAAAATGTATTGAAAAGTCCTTGAATTCTTTGTACTAAGCACATTTTTCAGATATAGAAATTCAATGATGGTTTTACGTCAGTTGACAAATGTAATGACGTGTAGCAGCGCTGCTGCGTATCGATGCCGTACTGTAATTATTAGTACTTGAAAATCAAAATGGCCTTGAAAAAGTCTAAATTTTGGTGGTTGACTGAAGCGTTACGAACCATGGAATATGTGAATTCCACCCTCTACTCGAACAGTTGGCGTTGTGCACCTGCAGTGGCAGACAAAATGACTTGGAGACACTGCTATTGTTTTAGGTGCACGTTCAATCTGAAATTTATCGATTTCACTACCAACATTGAAAGGGGGGAGGTGGTTTTGTGATCGTCTGAGAAGCTAGGAAGATGAATCTTTATATATTATTAGCATTTTCGCACCCCGATGTTCCGTGCGCTTGAGCGATAATTAGTTTTTTACCAGCCAACATGTTCACATTCTAGACAATTTTTTTAGCACATACTTCTTTCCCAAGCGACAGCCAAGTGTTATTGTGGTTGTGTCGACCAAGCAGTTTTGTGATTTTTGGAGCAGCCGAACTCGTACGGCCGTATAGAACATAACATACAAGCAGAATTCCGCAATGTTCAAAACGCTTTGAATAGTTTTCTTGTTTCTTTGATGCAGTCTGGATATTTTTACCAACCAACATGTTAAAATTTTAGCGGCATACTTTTCATAGCAAAAATAATTGGCCGACACAATGTTTAACAATTTTTGTAGAGATCGAAATAACGTTTCGCCGTACGTAACATCTCATTCGGCAAAAAGTATGCTTCTAAACTCATGAATATTCATTTAATGCGAGAGCCAATCTGGTGCGATAGATTATACCACGTGATGACCTTTATAAACGATAACAGAACTCTTGATTATTGAACTGGAATACTTACAGAACTCTTAGTTATTGAACTGGAACACTTATAGAACTAGTGACGTAATGTAGTTCTAGAAGTGTTCCAGTTCAATAACCAAGAGTTTTGTAATTGTTCCAGTTCAATAACCAAGAGTTTTGTAATTGTTCTAGTTCAGTGGCACTCATCACCCCCCTGAAATATCAAATGTCAAAAAACAAATTATGTAATTGAATAAAATCATTCATAATTTGATTACTAAAATGACTTGTACCTAGCTATATATGTTTTACCTTTCAGTATATGTAGCCAGTAGTTAC
The DNA here is from genome assembly GCA_030867875.1 of Actinernus sp. WN-2022. Taxonomy (NCBI): domain Eukaryota; kingdom Metazoa; phylum Cnidaria; class Anthozoa; order Actiniaria; family Actinernidae; genus Actinernus; species Actinernus sp. WN-2022. The sequence goes on from JAOWCC010001501.1 coordinate 9,910,856, forward strand.
GACTTCCAAATTTTAGTGGCCGGGTATTCTAAAGCTGCGCCTTCATTTGAGTAGATTGCCACCCCATTTCATCGTCAAGTAAATATACTGGCTGGAATACTAGATTCAGGCAACTCCTTTCTCCTTTGATGTTTTTGGCTTTTGAAATCGTGCCATTGCGGATTAGAAGAGACTAATCCCACCCCGAAAACTCAAACACATACAAGAACTCGCAACTGACAGAACTAGTGTAATTTAGAATGCAAATTTGTTTTGAGCTAGAAATTATAGATAAAAACATTGTTGTTTAAAAGTACAAAGGAATTATTCCGGATTATTATTCAGTGAAATAAATATTGCACTCGACTACAACACAAGAAGCCTCGATAAACTTATAGAAATGTTACTATTTTAAGAGTAAATCTTGACTTATTTTGGTTATATTGCGTTTGAATAGTTGTTGTTTTAGTTTTTGAAGTATTATTTACAAAATTTGAGTGCGTGATTCCGTGTGATACAACATGGCCTCTCATTTTGTAAATAGTACTTAGCCAATCACAACGCAGTATTCACGTTAATGAATTCATTTCCCCACCTCCCTCGTTGCTCGAACACGTCCTCCACCGTCTTAGTTGCCCACATCTTTTCCGGTCCCTCTGGACAAATTCACTCCCCACCGCCAGATCTCACGTTCTCAATATAGCGATGTTTCGTGTTTATAAACATTGCAATTGTTATGCCAATGTGCCAACCACTGATGATTTTAAAACGCTACTTTGTATCAGGAACCTATGACTAGCACATTAATGCATGAAATCAAACTGCCAAAAACTATATCTACAAAACTTACCTCGGAATGCAGAAAATTACATTTCATTGTAACTCTGAATTTCTAACGGTACCTGAAACAACCATAGGGTCTGATCAAAGCCAGGATCCGGCTAAATCACAGATCGAATTGGAATTTAGCGTTTGGTGAAACAAAATGTCATAAATTCCAGGCATGACCACATCCCCAGCCCCAAACGGGAGGCAAGTGCCTCTGGTGCTCGTGTCGGGATCCCTCTTGGCAAAAAGCCGTCTACGCCCCTTATAATAGATAACGTGGTGCGACATACTTCGCTATAGAAATGCCAACGAGACTGATGAAAAATACAACACAGTTCAGGGTCAATCACGGATTCTGGGAAATTCCCACCCACCCATCCCTATTTTACCCTAGATTTAATGGTCAATCGTTAATTACACATGCATGCACCCATCCACCCAAGGGACGGGTGGGTGGATAGTACCCAGAAACCGTGATCGAGCTATAATTTCACTGGGTGTGTATATGGTGCAAAGTAATAAATAGCCTTTTTGCGGCTCTTATGGGTGTTTTTTGCTAATTTGTTTTCGGATTGGGCTACCTGTGGCCCTCTCCCCTCCTTCCCTTTTCTCCTCGCCCCATTTTGACCGCCCGCCACAGGTAGCCCAATCCGAAAACAGCAGCAAGAGCCGCTCGCAGGCTAAGTAATAAAATCCAGCCACATTTTAAAATACAGAATTCGAATGAGCAATTTATTTTCTTCTTATTTACATGCAGTTTAAAAACTGTACAGTAAAATCCAAGCATGTTGTACACATTATTTTCTTTACCGCTTTGAACAAATCAAGAACGTTTAATGCATAATTTATTTGAAGCTCCAAGTCAACACATCCTTAAAGGGAACCCCACCGGAAAAAACAAAGTTTTGTCTCAAATGTTTGTTGTGAATACCTAATATAAATATAATGCTGTGTTTCTTTCCCGTAAAGTGTACACTTGATTTGAACTTTTCGCGCGCCGCCATCTTGGATCTTATGATCTGTCGTAAGAAGCAAGATGGCGGCGCATGTTTTATTCGGTCCATAAGTAACATCTAGCGTACAATTTATAGGAAACAAAAAGCATTAAATGTAGGCATCAGTAAACAACTATTTGAGACCAAGCATTGTTTTTCGACTGCATGAAACAATAAATAAAGCACTTGTAAGAAGTGTTTCTTCCTGCAGCGGTCAGTGTGCAAAAAAAAATTTAAGTGAGGTCGATCAAGTCCTAAATTCTCCCATGATCTACGCCTTATTTCTTCTAGGTGATAAAGGAGAATTGCCATATTGATCAAATAAGTCTCTGGTTTTGCAAGGACCCCTATGAATGGACATTAAGGTGGCGTATTGACAGTAGGAGAATATTGTAGTGTTCTCTATTACTTCTTCCTGCCTTTCGGTGCCTTTGCATTCTTTCCTAACCGTATAACGTCCAGTGTGTTGATTTTCCTCCATAGTTTCCTATTTAAAGAGTTAAAACGTAAAGACTTTAGTAAAACAGGGTACACTACATTGACTTCAACCAAATGACAAACGTTTTCATGAGAAAACACAAATATATAACTACTCAGATTAGTAGAGTATGTTTTCCAGGTATATACTGGAGAAAATTTGAGACAATATTGACGAAGGATGGTAAAGATTCGAGTGGATGAAAAATAGTACTTTTAAGCGTAATTTACAGCATCCAAAAATCGGTTCACTGCATGTAACCGAGATTAAGTTTCTAGACGGAAGCTTTAGTAATCCACTTTAATCTTTGCCATCCTCTTTCGAAAACGTTTAAAAAGCATATCAGGACATTCGCATGGTATTTCTCTTCTATCTCAGGGTGTTATTGTTGTAGTTTGTAAAGCATATCAGGACATTCACATGGTATTTCTCTTCTATCTCATGGTGTTATTTTGTAGTTTTGTTTTACAAGAACTTGAAGGTTCAAATCGATTGATATAGCCCTATTAATACGTTTTAGTAATATTGTTGTAATTCCCAAGATGGCGGCTTAGACTGGACTTCGAGTACTTATTTCACTACTGTACAGTGAGTAAATAGACGCATTAAAAATACTTAAAAATATTAAGTACGTGCAGGCCTTTTATCTCTCAGGCTGCATGTCTTCTTGCTCTATGCAGTGAGAATTCTCTTGACTGTACTTGTTGCCCTGCTGTATTTCAGCCGAACTTCACAACACCTGTACTGTACCTGGAGTCTGACTCTTTGCTTCCACATTTCTCTAAAAGATCTTCCAGCTCTGTTTCCAGCTCCTTCGAAAAGAAAGAAGGTAATCCGTGAAGTATTAATTAGCAAATCCTGGTAAATGCAATGTATTACTAATGCCTGGTTTCCATATGATCGTCCCGATCGCTGGATTCTTTTGTTCTGCATATTAATTTACGCTTCGATTCACACGGAACAAAAGGTTCAAGCGATCGGCGAGACGATCATATGGAAACCAGGCGTAAGGAATCTGATAATCAAGTGATCATTCCATCTCTTATTATTCCAAATTGCACAATGAATTCTTTAATGATCTTAAAAAGAGAGCCATTGAGGCGTACAGCTTTGACCATTGTTTAGTACTGACATGCAGAAGGTCGCAGGTTCAAACCCCGGCCGGACCCACACTCAGGGTCTTAAAATAACTAAGTAGAAGGTGCTGCCTTTGAAAAACAATTTCCTTCTAGAACTGCCAAGGGTTAGACCTTCATGTCTTCTCTGCGTGTAGCTCGAGCGCCAAAAGCGAGACTCCTACCTGAGTTTCTCTCTTGGGGGACTCGCTTTTGTCCCTCGACTGCTGTTTATCCAGGCTGCGTTTTCTCGGATAAGGTCGACGTTAAGTCATAGGTCACCGGAGACCTCCATAGCTGGGCTCTGAGCCTGTTCACGCTCTCGCTATCACAGCCTCACAGACACTTTTCTCGATGCCAACTTAATTTCAGTTTTTAATGTTTAACTTTTTGTTAGTGACAAGATCGAAGCTTGGTTTTGTCGTCTAGTTCTCAGATTAACTAGTTTTGTCACTGCAGCTTTCTTTCTAGTTTAGGGTTTTACCACTCGGACATACACCAAATCACGGTCTCTATAGTATCCGTTACAAGAGTTCACTACACATGCAGGGGGGTGGTGGCAATTTCCCCCCTCCCCCCGCCCCCCCCCCCAAAAAGCACTGAAAATGGGCCGAAAAACATTCCTGCAAGCATTTATTTATTTATCTACAACATTTGGGCGAAACCCACGGGAGTAAGGCAATAGGACTCGAGGTCCCCTACCCCCTATTTGCATGTTAGCAAAAATAATTCGTGCTCGAGAACAAAGGAGGATCCAGGAAAATTATAGTCTCCTTTGCAGCTGTCGTGCGCTCTGTCACGCAAAGAGACCAGGAAAATTGCAGTTTAAAAAAATCGCGCATAGCTCGCATAGCCCCCAAAAAAAACGATTTCTAATGGTCCATCCACCCTAATTAAGGTTGTAGTTCTGAATAATACTAACAGCACATGCAAAGTAGTTTATCTAACTTTCGGTAGAATTATCTTTCAGTCCGTACATCGTACTTACCTGGATAGATTGTTCCAAGAACTCGTTCCGTTTTAACAGTTTTTGAATGTCAACCTGAAGTAAAAAATATTACTAAATCCCTGGTTAAAATATGGAAAGTATAGAACGTTGTTGGATTGCACGATTCAATTTGTTGGATAAAAATGTTAAGATGACGGCAAAACGCTGTCCAACATTTGATAGAACAATGTAAGCACACTTCATCCAACATTTGATAGAACAATGTAAGCACACTTCATCCAACATTTGATAGAACAATGTAAGCACACTTCATCCAACATTTGATCAACATCGTCCAACATGGAATGACAAACACTGAATTTCTAACGGGACCTGAAACAACCAGATCGAATTGGAATTTAGCGTGTTGGTTTTGTGGAGGGAGGTAAACCAAAGAACCCAGAGAAAAACCCTCGGAGCAAGGGCGCGATACCAACAAACTCAACTCACATATGGCGTCGCGTCCGGGGATCGAACCTGGGCCACAGAGGTCTCAGGTGCATTAAGGCCTGGGTCTCAAAATGGCCGCCGGAAAATCAAGAGGGGATAGTCTATCTCTTTCTCATTCTAATCTTTTTTCTCCAAACTTTGACAAACATGATGTTATTACGACCTTAAGGGCCCATTGACATATTTAAATCGGCCGTTGCTAGGGAAAGTTTGCAGCCTCGTAAAACCCGGAAAATTAAAGAGTGGGCAATGATTATTGTCAAGGTGACTCCTTGGGTAAAGTGTTGTAGTCTGATGACGTCATCAAAATCAGAAATTTTCTGACTTTTTAAACTCTCCAAGGATTTTTAAACTACTAGTAATTTATGAATATTTTCCGAACCTACGAATTAATGCGCATAAAACTGAGCATGTGTTTGTAATTACGACAAAAATTAAAGATTTTACGACACTTTTCAGTCCAATATTAAGCTTTTTTGGCGAATGAAAAGCCATAACTTTGGCATTTATTGTCGGTTTCCAAAATCCATGCTCGGTTTTGTGGAGAACGTGGTCAACAACATTTTAACGGGAAAAAGTTTGGTGTTTAGTGAAAGTGCGCTAAATGTTTAGGATTTTTAGAAACCGGAAGTGAAGAAATTAACGCATGCGCAAAAGTGCCTGTTTTGTGGTCGTGAAATAGTCATAAAACTGTTGATGCAGTAAAGTCTACCTTAATGTACCTGAGGTGAGAGGCGAAGGGCTTAAAGGGAACCTCGGCTGAAAAACAATATTTGCTCTCAAGTGTTTGTTATGGATGCCTAAGTCTGTTTCTGTGTTTGTCTCCCAGTAAATTGTACACTAGATGTCATTTATGCACCGATTTTCCTCTCGATAAAACTCATTTGAATTTCTTGCGCGCCGCCATCTTGGATATCATGACGTCACAGTGTTGCCCTATTGTCGCAGAACAAAAGAGCTATTGTTTTCTGACAATAAGGCAACACTGTGACGTCATACAATTCAAGATGGCGGCGCGCAGGAAATTCAAATGAGTTTTATCGACAGGAAAATTGTTGCATAAATGACATCTAGTGTACAATTTACTGGAGACAAACACAGAAACAGACTTAGGCATCCATAACAAACACTTAAGAGCAAACATTGTTTTTCAGCCGAGGTTCCCTTTAACCACTGCGCCACCCCGGCTTCCCTATGGAACAATGTTCCATCGAGCAAAGTTGGATCGTGAAATCGGAGATTGTTCGATAGTTTGGCTTCGGCTTTAAGCAACACATCACTGTAGAGATCTTGCGATGTGTGAGTGACTCATGTAACTTAGCGTTAGAGTGGGTAGATTCATACGGCAATGCCCTCCAGCACGGTTAACTGTAGGATATGGTTTCCCATTGTTTTCGCCTTTCTGGTCCAATCAAATCACAGAGTTACGGTACAGTAAGTTACAGTACAGTTAAGGTAAGGATAAAGAAATGCCGTATTTTTGTCCTACTCATACAAAAGCTACTCTATCACTTGGTTTATGTAGCTTGGTAAGGAAGAGTACTAGGTATTACTAACGCCAATGATAATCAACAAATAGATGTCATTTTGCCGTGCTTCTGTCCTCTAATAGTTGCACACGGATGACGTCACAATGTCACGAGACGCAGGCAAGAATTAGCATGAAAAGGCGGCTACAAAATGATTTGGTGAAAAACGTGACGTTATTAGTGCATCTGTGCTATGGAAAATACAATGTTGAACATTCCAATTAATTTACAGTATTTCCTGGACACAGTTTTCCATAGCAATAATACATGCCTATCAACCAATCAGACGTGCGCTTCAAACAGTTTATTGAAAAGTAGAAATTGCTTTGTTTAATCTAAAAGCTAATAATAATACATGTATGCTAACCGCCGCTGGGAGCGCGTTGAAGCTCATTTTTTAAGCACTATAGCGGACGGACAGGCGCTCGAATGTCACTTGCATTTTGCTTTCCACGGCGGTTTAGTAGCATACCGCGGGCCTGAGGTTTAGTAGCATACCGCGGGCCTGAGGTTTAGTAGCATACCGCGGGCCTGAGCGGCTCCTGAATACCGTAATCAAGAGCGGTTTTCGATTGAGTGTCGTAAAACCCAAACCAAAGTAAAACCAAAAGACAAACCAAAACGTTTTAAAAGCTGGCGTAACCACGCTCACGTCATGCTCTGGTCACGTGCGGTTAGCGGACAAAAATGCAGCTTCCCTCTGACACCATATTTTTAAAAATTTGCCAGCTCATTTACTGCCGGCAACAGTTTTTTTTTACGCAGCCTAGTCCCAAGGCCTTCTGGCTGGTATTTGTTCTTAGTGGGTTCCCTGTGGTTTGTACTGGTTTGTGACGTCGCCGCGCATTGTTGCCAGAAGTAAGCCGGCCGTGGCGCACACCGCGGCAAAACGGTATGCTCCGCTGGCCAAAAGAACGAAGGCTCTGCTATCAAATACAAATTACCGAGGGTTTCAACTGTTTTAGTAAATAATTTTATAACTTAGTAAACTCATGAAAGAAACACTCGGTTTTCTAACTTGAACCTATGTTGCCCTCTCTTTAAAAAGACCACCGAAGGTGGCCGCACATTTAGTGTAAGAACAATCAAGGACTGGAACAATCTATCTCCCACGTTAAAAAAGAGCGGAAACGTTAAATGCTTTAAAAGAAATCTCTTTAAGTCAGTTCTAGCAAGTCAGAAAAAAACACTAAGATTCCAATAGTCTTTATAGTTTTTAACACGGGGAAGAGGAGTGGGTCGGTACTTCTGTAGTTAATTAATAATTTTAAGTCTTCAGGAACGTCTGTTACTATTTTTAACAACATTTTAGTGTAATTTAAGAATTTTAGAAATTTATATTTTAGAGTATTTTATGTTCCATTTCTGCTAGTTATGTATGATTATTAGTATTAGTATGTTATCATAGTATTGTATAAAATTATATATTATCATAGTTTAATATTATACATAGCTTAGAGAGGGCCACTAGTTTATCAGTTTAATTTTACTGTCATGTGAAACCCTCACTAAATAAAGTCGATTGATTGATTGATTGATTGAGTGAATTACAAATTAAGAAAACTTCAACCTGTTAAAGTCTTAGGCTTAGCTTTTAAGTAGTTTTCTTATTTTTTTGACAAAACAGTTCACAAATGGATGCTTTTAAGCAGAAATTTTAAAATCACGGGTATGTGCCTGTTGTTTCATTTCAGTTTTCGCGGGAAACTGGGGGCGGCCGCGCAACGACAAGAAATAGCAAATACGCATGCGCGTAACGTTTTGCCGCGGTGTGGCCGTGGCGTCACAAACCAATACAAACCACAGGGATCCCATCAATCCACTCAGACAAAATACCAGCCAGAAGGCCTTGGGACTATCCATTACTGACCTCGGTATCTTTAATACACTGCTCCAAATGTTGACAGACAGATACAGGCACACAGTGCTCCTTCTGATATCTTTTGAAGCTCTCGATGGCGTCGACTTGTACCAGAATCTAAAAAAAAAAAAAAAGTCACGTTAACAAACGACGCAAGACATGGCTAAGAAAGAGTCGTGGTTTCTTCAGAAATGAAGTATTGAAGTTAGGCACGCTTCAAACGTTGGATTTCTGCCGTGTCGAACCTAATTCGATCACGGAAAACCGCCTCATTATTTTTTGTTTAATTTGCAGTCGACTTGGCAGACTAAATTGCTGACGCTAAAATTAAAATAAGCTAAACAAAGTAAACAGCAGGAAGCTAGTTGCTCATTTATGCTTGTCAATATATTATTATAGAATCGCTTACAAACTCTTTACTGTTAGTTTACACATCATACATTCAAGTGTTTGATTTGAATTTCGCGCAGTAACAAAAGTCAGAAATCACTCAAGCGAAGCATCACGTGTTGTATGCAGAGTAGTAGTAGTAGTAATTTATTTAACCACGTATCACAGGTTGAGCACAGAGGCTCTTTTAAACGTGAGCGTGCAATATTACAAGATTAAACTGTATACAAATGATGGTTGCAGTAAAAGCATAAAAAGACATACATGAGTGGAATAAGTTACAATGCTATAATACTAATAATGATCATACTACAGATAAGGTTTTAGTTAATATAATGATAATAGCAATAAATACTCTAAATTAAGACTTAATATATATATATATATATGTATATGTGATATTGGATAATGCTATTTACATATGTGACAGTTGCAGTTAAGTGAAGACGAAATGGGCATACTTTGAAGTTTACTTTTAAAGACTGGTAGAGATTCTATTCTTCTGACACTATCTGGTAGATTATTCCATAATTTAGAAGCTGTATAGGTAAAGGAGTGCTGCCTGTAAGATGAAGTTATTGTAGGAAGTTTAAGCTTCAAGTGACCTCTAAGATTATAGTTATCTAGTACAGAGCTTTGAATAGAGCTTTAGAGTTATAGAGCTTTGAATAGAGATGTTCACTTGACAAAGGCTGAGTGGGAACTGAAGGTGTGTGTGTGCCTGGCAGAGGCATTTTTTAGTGCAGGATCTTGTTTAATCTCTCTATTACGTTTAAGTTTTGATTTGATAAAAATGTAAAACTAATTTGGCAGTACATACTTGAGCGTGGAGATCATTCACTTGTTCTTCCAAGTCCTTGCGTATTTCTTCTACATGGATGTAAGCTCTTGACCGAGGTTCTAAATAGTTACATTAAGTACATGTATGAATAATTTGAAAAAGGTCTAGTCTACAGGTTGGCATCGATAATTCAATTAAGGTTCGTGTCTTTTTATTTAAGTTAATCGAGGAAATGGGCCACTTTGGTAACGAGTAGGGGATTGGAGCGAGGATGGTCGCGCAAAGACGTTTGGGATCGTTACAGGGGAAACGCATCGTGCAGAACCCAAACAAACATGGCGAATATCTGATATAGTGTCTTCTATCAAGCTTACTTCACTTTCTCTGCTTGTATTCAATGAGTTATTTGTGATATTCGCCATGTTTGTTTGGGTTCTGTACAATCCTGTAACGATCCCAAGCGCCTTTGCGATAACACCCTCGCCCCAATCCCCAAATAGTTTCCAAAGTGGCCTATTGGGGGCTGGGGGAATGTGAACGAACATTACTGAGAAGTTAATGATACCAATATCACATGTTTGGAAGCAGTTATTTTCGTTCAACTTCAAAAATGGAATATCAATACAAAACTTGAGCAACCTTTTCTTTGGGGGGAGAGGTGGTGGTTACTACTTAAAAACTAGAGTTTATTCCATTTTTTTTGCAACAACTGATCACATTCATGCTTTCTGATTGGTTTATTACCACTGGAAATAGAAGGGCATACCACAGGCATACCACAGGCATACCACAGGCATACCACGGTCAATTGCGTTGAGGCGCGCTGGAATCACTTTTAAGGCTCTGCCAATTAAATATATTTAGTTTTTTGTTGTAAACTAAAATCCACACCACTTTTGACCATGCGATAATACAAATCGTGGCAAATGGACATACCACGGTAAAACTATCGTCAATTTGTTAAACTTTAACTTGGTTTTGCAGTGGATTGCACTCCAGGCTTGGTGTATACGCTCTGTTTAAGGAGTAGACCAGAAAACTAATCCTCGTTAGTTCGGGCATGAATCTTTACATTTGGGACATGAAGACTTGATAATCATCACCTTTAGAAACACTTTCCAATGATTCGGATACCTTCTCTTCTTCTTCTCTCAGGACATCCTTTAATCTAGGTTAATAAACAGGCGAGGTAAGCAGACAGTCAGCTACGAGTCATATCTCGTTGTCACACCCTTACGGCCATCAATCAATGTATTATCAAGCTCTATTGATTCCATACAGTAAGACCCCGTCCACACGTGTCCGTTTTCGTATCGTTTTTGTATTGTTCTCCGTCCTCAAGGGAATAGAAAACAATGGTCTAATTACCTGAAACAATATGAAAACGCTACGAAAACGGATACGTGTGGACGGGGTCTAAAAGGGCAATAAAGGGCCTGGCTGTGTCATGGTGTTGCGCATGCGTGGTGTCAATGTTTGATTGGTAGCTGTTAAGTAATGCTGCGGCTAAGAACGGTAGCATGAACGGCAAGGAATGTAAAAGGTGATAATTTTCTATCCTTTTTCGTAATTTCATTGGTTGATACTCATAAATTCAATAGAAACCTATCGAACTAATGTATTTTCATTCGATAATTTGTGAAGTTTGAATTTATTTTTGATCAAACTAACTATGGTTTAATTTCGAAGAACATCGTATGTGGGGAAAGTTATCAAATCAAGGGCACCCAACGAGTACTTTTTGAAATTCGTTTGAAACCAGTTGTCTGCAGCTTATCTAGCCATTTTAAGGCGCCTACTATGTCTTTTGACGTATTCTAGAAAGCTATTAGCTGTTCGGATTTTCTAGGTGGAAATCGCGTCAACCGAAACTACTATGGCAAAATATTCCCGGCCTACGAATTTGTTAGTAGTCTAGAACAGAAACAAGAATTTTCTAGCCCAAGTAACTTCATGTTGCAAAGGTTTGTGGAGGTACGAATTTTTTAGGGATTCTTTTTTCCTTTAGGCAATTCTTAGGGAATGAAAATGTGTTGTTCTGACTTTATTGATCAGACGAATTGGGACGTACGAATATTTTAGGGGAAACCTTTTAGTCTCCCTTTTCTTCTATAAGGGGATTGAAAACACATTTTCTAGCCAGTATTTCAGAAAACAATTTTCTAGGGACAATTTTTTCAAATCCGAAAGTTTTAGGCTAACTTACTCTCCCGAACAGCTTTTTAACCGAAAACGTCGTTGGGTGCCCTTGTCAAATTTGAGATTGAAAGAACTTTTGTTTTCTCCCTTTCCAATTAGCTGCATGGTGGTTTCTTTGAGTTTTTACAGTGAAAAGAACCCATAGCACTGTCGTTTGGATTGTAGACATCTCATACAGCACCTCAGGCATATTAAAGTAAAATCGTACGTGGGGATATGCTCATTATTTACCGCATCCTATTGTATTTTGCAATAGTTCTTACCTGAATCATTACTTAATTGGTTACAGACAGTTAAAGTCCCCCTCCATCAATGTTTGTTTCGAAATGATACGCAATGTCTTCCTTGAAGACCACGTCTATACGCAGTTTGTTAGTAATTGTTGCATGTTTGCTTTGATTGTAACCATCCCACGTGTGCGCGAGGTTCGTCAGTTCATATGAACATCGCTGATAATAACTGTGTCCAGCCAGGACTGCGAATATACAGGCCTGTCACGTGACACAGCTAACTCGCCCAATAGTGATGGTATTGATGGTATTGATTTGAGCAATATTTATCATTTTTCATCAACTTTATAAAATACGCAGTGAATAAACAATGTACATGTACATTAATGTGCTAGCTGGAAATTTAAAAGTTCCGAAGCTCAACTGTATGCATGGTTGACACAGCAAGGATGAAGCCATTATATTTTTGCCGCGGCCTGCACATGAATTTGAAAAGTTCTGTTAACTTTACAGACTGTACCAAGTACTGACCAATGTCAAAATCATCCTGTCACTATCTGGGTGGGCATTCTATTCCATGAAATTTCCACATGATTGTAAAAATGCACGAACCTTCAAGTTACTACAAAACTACAAAAATAACATTCTGCGATAGAAGAGAAATACCATGTGAGTATCCTGATATGCTTTTCAAACTTTTTCAATAGAGGATGGCAAAGATTAAAGTGGATTACAAAAGCTTGTTCTAGAAACTTGATTTCGGTTACAGTGAACCGATTAGTTTCAAGTTGCCCCTTTGGGCATTGTTATTGCATTTTCATTGGATAAAACATATCACTCAGTGCCGGTCTATAAATCAAGTATATAGCACGAGCAGTTCGTGTGATTTCCTACAAATTGCATGTGATGAGCCATTAGCTAGACTCCACCATAAAAAATAAGAGTCCCAGACCAAAAATATTGAGTCCTGAACAAGATTTAAATCAAAGTTAGTCAGAATTTAAGTACTACATTGTTGTTGGAGCCTGTAATAGCATCATCGGTTAACTACACAGTCACTCAGTTTGCGACAGGTCTCTAGCTATCGCTTTGCGATTTATCACCTTGCGATCTATCGCCTTCGATCGCTTGAAATCGACGTTGGCGCATTGACGTATAGCATTCTTTTAACGAGGATATTTACATTGTATATCTAGCCTATGCTAGCCACATTAAATTTGGTGTTTGTTTTGCATCCTTCTAGACGCATATGGAAAAATAAATTTGACTTCTTTTCATTTTTATGCGTAAATAAAGTTAAATAACGCCAAAATTGGTACATATAGGATTGTATGAATTTGCCTAAATTCACACAAATATGCAATATAGATAGTGCGCAGAATGGCATTCCACTTGTGCATGCCGCGTTTGAAGAGCATGTGCAAACTAATCATGATGTGGGCTAGTGACTGGAACATTAGTTAAAAGGTAGACTGCGAACAGTCTCTTTATTTTTCTTCGACTTTTATCAGTATCATTTTATTACTGGCCGAGGGAAAGCTGAAGGCGAGGCAAAATCTCCCCAGGTAGTAGTGGAGATAGAAACGGGAGGTTGGCTCATTCCCAATCTTCGCTCGGACAAAATTACAATGAGCGACAAACAACAGTAACCAAGAAAAATATCGGGACTTGTGCTTACCGTCTAGCTAATAAAAGGGTCCTCAAGAAAGTACCTCTCAAAATTCACTAGCCCAACGCAATTATTTTGCTAGTCCTGGCATAGGCCGTGGACTACCGCTAGATTTGATTACTGAACGATACAACATACCCAGAAACATACTGATGGAACAGACGCAGTGTGGTTATGTTCTTGTGGTCTAAGGACCCAAGCATATTAACTGACCTGTCGTTTTCTTCCAGCAGTTGACGTGCTTCTTTCTCCAGTGTCTTCACTCTGTCTTGTTCTTTCTTCAGCTCGCTCGTGGTGCTCTGGTCCTGTGCCAAGCTGTCCAGGTGATGATAAAGCATACGATGTTGGGAGGGACGCTGGGTATCCAGTAGATACGATATGTAGCCATCGTACTCGACCTGTACCGTACGGTAAGTCATTATCATTAATAATATTTACTGGTTATTTATGGTTTTCTATGGAATACCGGCGAAAATACAAAACAAAAATAAACAAACGGACGCATCTGCAGACTAATTATGTATTCGAAATCTTGAATTCTTATTGGCTGATAAAGAAAGGGCGCGAAATTTCCTGCATTTTGATTGGCCTGCATTTTGATCTAGCCATGAAATACAAGAGTTATTTACCGGCTGAGCGGTCTGTATAGCAGGAGACTGAAGCCTACCGCCTCGGTCAGTACATTTCAACAATTACAAAAGAAAGGCAAATAAACGAACCACCTCAGCCGGGGGCAGTTGTTCTCTTTACGGATCGACCGCAAGCCGGTAAATAATGTATTTTTTACTCTATTCTTTTTCGAATTGAGAGACGAATTATTGAACACTCCAATGAATTGAGAGCCGCGCGCGCACTGGTTACCGTAACCGCGGTCAGAGATAGGGGAACAAACGCTCGCTCCTGGAACCAATCAGATCAATCGCAGGAAATCGTCAGCCTGCGTAGTGGCACAAAGGAGAAGGGGAGGAGAGAAGCAGGAAAGGAGCGCCTGCAATCACCCCCAAATTAAATATGCAAGATACATGTCTGCGAGATGTCAAACGTACTGTTCAGTATAATTGTCAGATCAGACTCTTGCGAAACTTGTTTGTTTATCGAATTATGTTCCGTTGAAATCTCAAGTCTTTCCACGCGCGTGCTATAAATGCAGCTTTTCTGTCCTAAGAGGTAAATATCGGCGAAAGAAAAATGTGCCGTCAACGTATTTCGAATTTGAGAGCGACATACAGAGTTTCACAGGAATGCGTGAAAGATGTTATGAAAGATATTAAATTATAGAGTTGTGCGAGTTATGTACTAATGTAGCTTTGTTCCGAATGGATTTTTACGCGAGCGAGACTTGCACCACACACACACAATACAAATACAAGTGGTGGATGCAAGGGTTAACAAATGTCGCTTGCACCCCTATGTGAAAAAGAAGAGGAAAAAATGAACTCTGCTTGCAGAGAAATTTCGAATGCAAAAATCAACGCATCACATGTATTGGTGACAGACAGCTCGTTAGCCAATGGGAATTATCCGTCCATCTGTCCATTAGCCAATTTTATAAGCTTTAAAATGAGGTATAATTTATCTAAATACGACGAATATTCGAGACGCTACTTAATTTTATCCGGAACAGTACCCTGAAGGCATACGATAACCTTAAGTGTATGACGTCACGTACGCTAAAAAAATGACCAGGCGTTCCTCGCCCACAGGAACGGGTTCGCGTAATGGCGGACGTAAAATTCAAGATTCGGAGTCCAAAAAAAGAAGACTTTCCGTCGTCGTATCGAAAAACGGTTTGAACTGGTAATAATATAGCCACTATACTTTACGAATATGAGAAAAAAATGATATGTCAAAATTTGATCGTAGGGGCACTTTAAAACTATGCTCTACAAAAACAATGACACAATTAAACAATAATAGCAACAACAAACATCCAGGTAAAAACAACGACAACAACAAAATAATCCTGAATCGAATCAAAACACAGTACGTTTTCCCAGCCCCAATATTATTACAGGTTTACATTTATTTTACCAGCAGACGCTCTGTATAGATTTTATAGATACTCTTAATTATACCTTTATTCTTTGTAGTATTTCACCAAAAGTATCTGTGTGGTTTACAACATCTTGCCAGATATCAGTGAAAATCTGTAGTTTGTGAAAATTGGGTCCTTTCTGGCTTGAAGAATCCAGTGAGCCTAGTTTCTTAAAAAACAATTGTTAAATAAACAAACAATGAATTCATCAATTAAAGTATCACTTCAACTTTAATAAAGCCCTGGGGTACATGTAGTTGATTACCTGATGAAAATTTATTTTTATATTTTTAAGGGGCAGTTGTGATCAATTATACTCACCTGTACGTTAGAGCAGTTGTCTGGCCATCTTAATTTTCACTTTGCCCAGCATATCAAATGAAGACCTTGGAGGAAGAACGACCAAAGTAGTATATTTTGCCAATTCGTGCCCCTCCCCCCCCTCCTCCCCCCCACTCCTGGAATCGTAGAATCATGATGTTTACACAGATTCTAAACAACAGAAATGTGTTCCTTTACTGAAACTGAGTATTGTGTCTAAATCTCACAATTTATTGGCCAAACATACAACACAAATAATAGGTCGTTCTTCTACCGAGTTCTTCAAATGTTAAGGGTAAAGTGTGAATATACTCTTTAGAATAATGATGTCTGTTGATTCTGCCTTGATTAGAATTTGTTGTCAGAGCTTGGATTGGCTGCCCACTTTAATCTCAGAGGGCCTTGGTGGGCCGTTTCCATCACTTTTGATGGACATAATTATATTAACCTCTGTTATACAGTGTATACTGTACATGCACGAGGCTATTAAATGTTAAATATGCTGCATGTTACAAGGGAGTTATATACGTTATTGATAAAGTGGCCATTTGTTATACAGCAGAGTCAACATTTATAGCGGAGCTCTGTATACATAGAAAATAAATAAGGAAAAATAAATAAGGAAAAAAATGAGGAAAAAAGAAAAAAAAGATAACCCATGCAAGTCAACAACATTCACACCATGCACGTGCGTACCCCGCCCGCTCACTGCCCGTGCCTCACCGCTGCCCGTACCTCGCCTCTACCTATACCTCGCCGCTGCCCGTACCTCGCCTCTACCTATACGTCGCCGCTCCCGTACCTCGCCGCTGCCCGTACCTCGCCTCTACCCATACCTCGCCGCTGCCCGTAACTCGCCGCTGCCCGTTCCTCACCTGCTCGCGCGTGACATTATTTGGGTAGTGACGTCACATGTGTGCGTGATGATCGATCGAATCAGGTCTAATAACCCGCGCTGAAACTGCATGGATGTTTCTCTGTTTTTCTCATGTTTTATTAGACCGGTTTACGGTTCATGTGCAGTTGTACAAGTGT
This sequence comes from Actinernus sp. WN-2022, assembly GCA_030867875.1. Classification (NCBI taxonomy): domain Eukaryota; kingdom Metazoa; phylum Cnidaria; class Anthozoa; order Actiniaria; family Actinernidae; genus Actinernus; species Actinernus sp. WN-2022. Next base: position 9,927,739 of record JAOWCC010001501.1, read on the forward strand.
TTTGTTTATTTTGCGGGTGGGCAGATGTTAGCCGACGGTAGCCGCCAGTTGAAAAAACACTCAACAACTGCGAATGAACCGTCGACAGGTCTCATTTATTGTATTTATTTCTCTTCCGTATTCTTTTTCAATAACAGTAGCTCAATCATTTATTTCAACATCAGATAGAGGAGTATTTGATTGTACTGTTTAGTAAACGAGCAGCAGTATTTTATCAGATTTACAAACACGAGGGCGTAGCCGAGTGTTTTTAGATCTGATAAAACACGTGCTGCGAGTTTATTGAACGGCTTCAAAAACGTTGATGCATAGAGTCACGTTATTCAGTTATTATGGCAATATGACCTATTTCGGCCGAAAAAATTGAAGCAAAAGTTTATGTAAATGAGGTCCGTATCTACATCAAATTTAAAACCACTCCGATTAAACATTCATTACTTCTTTTTTTTCATGAATTATTAACGAGTTTTTGAATGAAACATCAAGTTTTCTTTTTCATAGCTTTGTGAATCTGAAATACCTAGGAGTTGATCAATTGGAGGTATTGGTGTTCTTGAAAAAAATAGGAAAAATTACTTATTGAAGTGAATTGAGCATTATCTACTTCGAGCTCCGCTTATAGACTCTTGAGACTAAAAATACTTTCCCTAAACGTGTGTACATATGTGGTCTTTGTCCATCAAACTGAGCTAGCAATGACAACAAATCCTTTCTCGCGTTCATATTTCAAATAAAAAAAACAGAGGGATTATACATGTAGAATAAAAGTGGACAGATCATTACCTTTGCCAATTTCTTTTCTAACACCCTGACTGTCTTCTCACCCGTCAGAACACCTCGGTCATTAGCATCACTCAAGTTTATAACCTTCTCTCCAAAGTCTTTAAAACTAGCAAACTGGTCTGCCTTGGTGGACTGGCTGAGGTAACTTTCAACGAATGTCGACTTGTATCCCTCCAGACCTTTTTTACCTACAGTTTATGTCAATATCATCATGATCATAGACTACTAATAGCTACAATCTAAATTGTATATGGGGTACAATTGCAATTAATTAAACTGAGTGCTTCAATCGATTTGAACCTGTAAGTTTCTTTAAAACAAATCTACAAAAATAACATCCTGAGATCGATAGAAATGAAATAAATTGTACAGACAGTTTTTTTTTTACAGACAGTTTTTTATTTAAATTAAGATGTTGTATTTACAAATGTGGCTGGCCTGCAGGTAGCTAGGCGCTATTCTAGGCGGGCCTAGTCTTATATAAAAAAAGAAAATATGCACATTTACATAATTATCATGAGGAGGAGAGGGAACTTAACAAAATAAATGCTATCAAGATTATAAGTAACAACGGTATGAAAGTATGTATATATACATATATATCGATATTGTGAGAAACAAATTATCTTTTAAAAGTTAGTGCTTTTAGATTGGACATTATAGCAAGCATATCAATATAGGCGCCTTCTGTTTTGAGAATGTCAAAAAGAGCTTTTTTTAGCTTTCGTCTAAATTCTTTTTTTGGGAGGTTTTTTAAGGCAGCAGGGTATCTCATTCCACAGTTTGGCTCCGAATCTTGAAAGGGATTGTTTTTGTATTTCAGTTCTTGAATTTTTAATATAATAATTATTGGATGCAGAAGACCTTGTGTTATACGAATGGATACTAGATGTAGTTTCAAATAGATTTAACATACCACGTGAATATGTTTATATATTTTTCAAACTTCTTCAAGAAACATTTTAGATGGAGTTTATTAATAAAAACAGTATGTGTCCCCAATTACAAATACCATGCTTACACATTGACACTCAAATAAAGTATATTATTGTTGTTGTTGTTGTTGTTGTTATTCTTTGATAGAGGAATGGCCAAGATTAAAGTGGTTACAAATTAAATCTTATTCTAGAAACTTGGAGGAATTTTGAGCAAGAGTCTTAATAGAAATAACTCTAACCAGCAAAACAAATTAAGAACCTTCCGTACCTTCAAAACAGAGGTCGCGCTAGATGATTATCTCTTACAAATAAAGAACATAAAAAACCGAATTTCACTAACTAAGTTAAGAATAAGTAATCATAATTTAATGATTGAAAAGGGGAGACATGCCCGCCCTTACATCCCCCCGAAGAGAGGCGGTGCCCTTTTTATACCGTTGAAAAGGACGACAAAAAACATTTTCTCACCAATTGTGGATTTTACACTGACCTAAAAAGGCAATTACCTAAAGATTTGAGAGAACAGAACAACCTCCAATTTCAACACCTAACTGCTGACAAACAATTTAGGCTACTAATAGTAAACCCACCAAGAAAATTAATGAAAACTATATTTCGAAATATATTTGATTGAATCCAAAAGAGAAAAAAAGGCACTGCCTTAGATAGCTAGCTTTCCGTTTTTTATCCAGTCTATTATTATTGTTGGACTCCCACTCATGTAAAAGTCACTTTAAGTACTAATAAACAATCGCTGTCTGTCTGTCTGTCTCTAAAATACCATTTTTATGCATTCTGATCGAGGGCCAAATCCAAGCTTAATTATATCTCATAGAATAAGTTTTAGTAACTAAATTAATATTTTTAGATTTGTGATAATTGACAAATATTTTACATTTCATTCTCATTTCACTTGGGAGGGGGGGGGGGGGGGGGGGAGGGGGCAACTGCCCCTCTTGTCCCTATGCTAGGTACGGCCCAGTTTACATTGTACACTTTCCCCAGTTTATTTGAACACAACACAATTTTATGAAATAAAGCATCTCTCTTGGACACTACCTTTCTGAGCAACAGGAATCATGATTTCAGGAAGCCTGAGTTCTTCAACATGGACAGACTCTGATGTCAACTTGGTAGGAGCTGTGGTGGCAGTATGTTTGTGATCTTCTTTGTGCACATTACTTAATCCACCTGTGGAATTAATTAATTGGCTCGCTATTTTGTACAATTGGCCATGCTAAACAATAATATACAGAACATTACTTTATTGATATTCACAGTATATACAATATATAATGGTATTGAATGGTTAATAGCAGAGCTCCCACACAGGCCTTTGGACGCGTGAGTGGAGCTGCACCATACATGCCGGATGAGAGCACAAACTGTCAATGACTTGCACTCGAACTCCGACGAGCGAAACCCAATGCACGCCTTGCCTGAAAGTGTGCTGTACATGCGAGGACACTGCTAAAACCAGGCGAGCAGGATTGAAACCCTGGCCCAAGGAGGACTGGAAGGCCTTTCCAAACTGTCACTTGACCAGATCATTCAGCTGTGTCAGCCTGATTTTATGTTGAATGTCTTGGAAATCAGACCTCGGCAGCACAAACATTTTCACAAAATATTTTTACGTAAATGTACACTAGCTTTGACCTCCCTGCATTTCTGGCTAATATTTTATAATGAAAGCCTGAGGAAAATGAGAAAATGCAGACCATTATCTGTAATTTGAGAGAAAATTATTAAAGTTTTCATTTTAGTTTGCATGCGCTGTTGAAGCAATCTGAGCACGTCATTTCAAACAACGAGCATGCACGCTCGATGTTTCTTCATTCCGTTTTCTTCTCTTTTCTGCTAAACCTTAAATGCACTGATTTTCTTTTATTCTACCAGTTATTTTTGTTTTTAATGTTTGTTTTCTTTATATAATTTATCGTTATTTTCGGGTCGTTACTACAGTTCTGATAATTCGGAGCTCCACTTTTAGGCTTGCCTAAATATATATATATTATATATTTAGCCAATGTGTAGACTACTCAATTTTTGAGTACATAGATTTAATACAAATCTGTTTCGTAGACCGACGTGAAGTCGATCCACTCTTCAGTTATATTTATATAATTACATGTACATATTTATATACCCTATATATTATATATATATGACAATGTAAAAATACAACATGTTGTTATTTAGTAGTATATATCAGCCCTTGTACTTTACTCCTGGCCATCAGTAAATAAATACATGTACTTTACATACTCTGAAAGTATTCTCCATAAAATCTTGAAATTAATATACTTGGCCCACCTATGGTACTCCCCACTGGTCCAAGACTGAACTCCATGATCAAGTCTTGCATTCTTCTCTGGCCCTTCTCTGCCTCTGTCATTTCACCAGTACGCACTGGATAATTCACAAACTCGATCGGTGGCTTGAGGCTGTTGCATATGGCCATCAATCAAACAAAATAATCACTTGAATGGAGTGTACATGCAGATTAATTGTCTCTATCAATTCCAAACCTGCCCCCCAGCATTTGTGGGGCATTTGACATTATTTTTTGGGAATCAGATCATTGCAAATGCACCACAATGGGGTTTTGGAACAAGTGCAAATCTCTTAATACACATTGATATAAAATTATCAATCTTTGACCAATTTTCCACACCTAAACATTTCTTTGCTGTCAAATGTCCCACCGAGGGACAGAGGGAGGAGGGTTTGGTTTCTTTGCGATAACTTAATACCTTAATTTAATTTCCTTTGCTTTTTTCAGTAAAAAAAAACAATATGCTTACATTGTATTTTTAACAACTCTGGGCAAGTCAAAACTTGTCCACAAGGAATTCCCGCTATTTCCGATGCTGCATGCGGTCACACTGGACAAATTTTAATGTATAGTTAACACTGTCCTACTTGTATTCTGCATTTTACGGTTTACCATAGTAAATTCAAATGTGGTTAGTTGCTCCAACAATGCAGGTGGCAAGAAAAAAAAATTAACCATAGTTATGGACTATTCATTAATTATAGCTAAGTATGTAGTATGTATGTAGCTAAGGGGGAGGGGCGCTGGCATTCAGAGTGGGGGAATTGAGGGGGGTACATTTATTTTCAAAATCAGTTCAAAGTGGGGAGTACATTTTTTGTGATGGTAAAAAATGGGCGGGGTACAGTTTTAGCTTTTGTGTTTGCGTGTAACAGGGTGACTTCTAATTTAAACTATTTGACAAGATTAAAAAACTAGATTTTCAAGAGAATTCTATTAAACTGCAGGGCTCGACACTAACAGTTACCCTGTTACCGCTGGAAAATAAAATTTTCCTGTGGAAAGTAAAAAGCTTGGTTTGGAAAGTATGTTTTTAATCCATGTTCAATACTAAGTTACTCAGTTTACTTTTCCACTGTGGCAACAAGTCTTAAAAGTTAGTGTCGAGCACAGTTACTGTGTTTGAATGAAGCAATATTAACAGCTATTTGGGGCTCCCTGTTGGATGCAACATCACAAGAAGCCCAAATGTCTGTGGGGAATTCCCTAACCCAGTCCCTAGTCTACTCGTCCACTAGCTAAGACTAAGAGGGTTTTCAAAGATGGTGGTTAAGACAACACTTCATGTTTCAGGGGGTTTCTCAGTGTAAGCATGTCCTGAAATTGTTAAAATAAAAGTGCACTTGAAAACACTTGAAAACTTCGCTAAATTCGCCATTAAGTTCAGGTGTATTTAGACTCGTTCTATTAATGATTTGGGATTTAAAATGGTTAGGGTTTTTTCAAATTTGGGGGTTAGGTTTTAGAAGGTTTGTATGAAAATTCGACAAAATGAATTATTAATATGCTTACACTGAGAAAGCGCCATGTTTCAGCACTTGTAGGGACTTTCATAAAAATAGCCTAATGCGGCAATCAATGTTAAGCCCGAGGGGGGGGGGGGGGGGGGGCATGCAAGGGGTGGGGATTTGACATTTTATGTCAAATTCCCCACCTCGGGCTCGGGACAACACGTTTGGTCAAAAATATCAAATATCTGCCCTTTTTCTTTATGTTTCCTATAAATAACCCCACCCTGGGCAGGCAGCATATGTCAAAATCTGGCCGCCAATAGGTTGACTTACCTTAAGGCTTTAATAAGCTTAAAATATTTAAAAACAAAAACACAACGTACCGAATTGGAGGTTTGCTAGAACTCTCCCATGTAGAATGCCTCTCCTCCGCTGTTCTCATGAGCTTACTAGGGTTTAAGTGCCCGCTTGTGTATGTTTTGATATCATTTCTATGCACTTCGTAGACCTTTTCAAGTAAATCTTTGAGGGGCTTTTGAGGCTCTTTTCTGTCCGCCATCTTTGTTTTGTTGTTGTTCGTCTCCCCGGACACTCTACAGCCCAGGACCTTCAGCGAGATAGGGCAGGCTAGGTCACACAGTATTCAAGATGGCCGCTCGATTGCCGCCAGAGACTCTCTCTTTAAAACAGGTCAGTTTTACAAGGTTTTTATTTAGTTCAATTAGCTGAATAAGGTGTTGGGAGGTTTATTTTTCAACTGTTATCCATTTGATATTCTAGTTAAGTATTTTTCTGCTTTTGATCAGTGGGGGATTGTAAAAATTGTGGAACAGACTTGACGATTTTCCTCAGGGAGTCAGGGGTGGGGGAAATTATGTCAAAGTTCCCTGGCCCTGATCGAGTCACGTTTTCCTTAACATAAAATCCCTTTCATATGAGAGCACAATGTTACGAATTCCCCTTCCCCTATCTTGGAAGCCGCCATGTTGGTGGACGTTAACAAAAGATTCCTCATTAGCTTCTCTTGTTAGTTCCACCAACATGGCCGCCACGGCTTTGTCATTTGAATCTCTGGGGATTGGTTGCAACCCAAGAATTCCCCAACATATATATCCCCCTGGTCGGCCTGGGGGTCTACAGTCAAGACGCAAACTTCTTCACGCTATTGCCCCGATATTGCTGAGCAGCAATTGCTGTTTTGATATTGCTGTTTTCAAAAACGTTATTGCTGTTTTTGAAAAACGATATTGCTGTTTCTAAAAAACGATATTGCCTTTTGCCTTTTTCCAAATGATATATCGGCACAGCTATTGCTGATTTGATTGTACAAAATCCTGATTCGTAATTATTTAGTTTACCTGGTTCGATCGCTATCTTGAACATCGAAAGAACCTGCACGCAGTTGATAACCCGCTTTTTTTCGCTCAACCGCAAAAACGCACAAAACTTTTAAGAAGTTGATGCCCCACTTTTCGGCTCAACGGCTAGAAGTTAAACAACGCAAAAAGTTACAAGACCAATGCAATGAAAGAACTTCGAGATCCGAATAGAAATGAACGCTTTTTTAATAAGCTTAAATAAAATTTGCGCACGGCAAGTTATTTTGACAGCGTTTCGGTAATATTTTTTAAATTAACTTACTTTCACAGACATTGAGATGTCTTTTACCATTTGATTTTGTTTGTAGCACTATTTATTAATTGATTACATGTATTTGGTTTGCCATGTTTCTCTGATTTTGCAGATACTTGAAAAGTTTGATCCGCGTCTTTGACTTGCACGTGCGTTTAGCGATTGTTGATAGCATGAGACGATTGTAATATGCTAATTTCGACCTTCAATGTTTTGGAAAACTTTCAATGTATTAAAGCGCAATTTGCATTCAATAGGAATACCACATTACCGGTAGAGGTTTTCTGGTAAGAGTATAGAGTTTTTTGCACGTCTTTTCATTACAAATTGGCTTCAAAACTGTGTTCACATTCCCAGAAAGTTTCAGCGATTTGACAGACTCGTCAAAAGTCAGACTGTCACGTTCACGTCTGACTGATTGCACGTGAAAATTCACACTGCGAGAACTTGAGATTTTAATTTTCGAAAAACATGCCAGGACTTCAAACAGTTGCAATAATTTCAGCCGAAACTTTTAACTACACAAGGTTCTACCGAAAATGTGAAACTACAGAAGCTAAAGTTTATTTACTGTTATGATTTGCGCTTTAGTGGCAAACTTTAAAGCGAGTCCCGTGTCGGTCAGGGAACTATAAACAAGCGACCGCTAATCGTTTTGTTATTATTTTGTGTCGCAAGTTGAGGCTTCCATATTCATGCTAGTTCTAATATTTTAAGTATAGGTTTCCAGTAAAGGTTTGCAGAAGCGTTATAAGCGAGCTGTGAAGTAGCAAGGACAGCATGAAGTTTCGTTACTATAGGCACGCATATGCGGGATCGATCGTCATATTGAGCTCGGGTTTCGCCAAGGGTCAAACTTCTCCAGATTCACCAGTTTTCTTTATGCTTATAAAAACAACTAAATTCCAATTCAGGCCTGGTTTATTCAATGCCCTCATTCATTCTTGGGAAGGCGCCCCATAACGGCTCTCTCTACGTCGACAAAAACAAACCATTTGGCATACGATTACGGAAAACATCGATTTTGTACAAACTCGTCAGAATATCGGAGATATTGCTGTAAATCAGCAATTGCTGTTTTACTTACAAAAACGATATTACGTTTTTCAAAAAACGATATTGCTGTTTGCCGGCAAAACGATATTGCTGATTAGAAAACAGCAATTGCTGTTAACGAACAGCAATTGCTGAGCCGGTTCAGCAATTGCCTTTCCGCGCGTGACAAAGTTTGCGTCTTGACTGTATATCTCTGGGGAAGCAGCTGATAAGTGCATATCAGGCCGTATGTCAGCCAAAGCTGATGTTGTTGTTTACATATTTTTGTCTCAGCATAAGCCATACTTCAAGCTACAAACAAACCGACTCCTTATGCTAATAAGGCAAAATGTAAACAATATAATGATGTCAGTTGAAATTGGCCTATAGCGATACTTACTGTCACATCACACAGGCCAGTCATGCCGCATTTGTTGCATTCTGTGGTTGGCAGAAACAAAGCGTGAACCCAGTCAGTTGCTTATAAAATATCACAGGTCAGTGCTTATTCATCACCAAATTACTCTTCTTGTTCTTCCAAAATGCAAGCAAGCCCTTTCATCAAAGCTTATATGCTCCTACATTGTAACTTATACGTCTTATAAAAGAATTAAGATTTGGAAGCATAATTGAGACTTTAGATGTATTTTGTGGGGCCCAAATCGCTAGTTCCCATACAAGTCGTACAAACACGCAGGTTTGTTTGCCAACCACATTATATATGCAAATATATAAATGATGTCAGTGTTTACAAACAGTAAGTTTCGCTATAGAGGGGTGGCACTTGTGTAGATGTGACAAAATCTGAAGGCAAAGATGAAAACTGTCAAGTTCCAATAAATATGATAAAATCATGCAATCTCCTATTGGATATTTCTAAATGATGAATAGGGTATCATTTTCAGGGCTAAAAATAACAGCCGGTCATCGGACAATGTCTGGCCAGAATGGGAGCTTGTCCGGCCAAACCTTTGTCTTGCCAGTCATGTTGACCGGTCACTGTTACTACAGTTTCAACCAAATACAGATCTTGACCGGCAACTGACCAGCCATTATTTTTAGCCCTGATTTTGATAACCCTGTTCAAAACATTAAATATTGAAAATATGTAACCTGTTGAAGACAACAGACCCTGAAAACAGTACATCCCCATTTAAGGAAGTACCTCTTCCAGTCCCCCCAGATCCACAAAGTATCCCATATTGAGGATAGGAACAAAATTAATATAGTGATAACCGAACTTTACCAAGAATTCCTTAAAATAGATGTACACACCCTTAATACACATGTACATCCCAGCTGAAGAATTGAGAGAAATCACATACACCACCTGAATAATTCCATGCCTGCATGCATGCTGCTGTTTAACCCTTAACAATTCCAAGGTCCTCAAAGGGGGTGTGTGCATATTATAATAATGGAATAGGCCATATTGTTTTTAACTAAACATTCACACATTGCTGTTATTTACAACATTTGCCAGAAATGTTAGTCATCAACATTGTTGATTTGAAGAAAGAATTCCAAGGTCCTCAAATGGGGTGTGTGGATTATTATTAAAACAATGGAATAGGGCATATTTTTTAGTAACTAAACATTCAAACACTGAACATTGTACAACATTTGCCAGAATTGTTGGTCATCAACATTCATTTGTTGATTTGTTAGACTGTTTCAATGGCACCTCATGTCAGACAATACTGGGCCAACAGGCCAACATTTTTTGTTCGGCAAAATGTTTCATTGAATACAATTAACTTTCATCCAACAAAAATGTTGGCCAACATAGCCTGCATACAGCTGGCACTGATCACCCCTCACCATTTATTCAAGGGGTGAGTACAGGCAGCGCTGCATGTACATGCAAGTTCAACATTGTCCAAGATTGTCCAACATGAGGTGCTAAACAGTCTAACATTGTTGATGACCAACAATATTCTGGCGATTGTTGTACAACTATGTTCAAATGTTCAATAATCTTAAGTTTGTATAATGATTGCTTAATATCATAAAAGTTGGCATGCTTCAGGATCCTACTCTAGTTGACATTGGAGACCAGACTTAAAGTGCTACTACAACGAACATTTACCATTTCGATTTGCCACTTTTTCAGTGTCAATAGGTCAATCAGTATTAGAAATATCCGAAATAGTAAAACAAAATATATTATTCCCAAATGGGCATGTTAAACCACAAAATTTTAGGAGAGTTTACCTGTAAAATCCTGTCCACCATTACTTGAAGCCGTTCTTGGTATTCAGCGGAAGTGATCTCATACACTTAACACGATAACCTCATGGTACAAAATAGTGTGCATAAAAAAGTAGCCAACCTCGCAAAGATAAATATAACTTTCTTCTTATGTACGTGAAGACGTTTTTAGTAGAAATATGCCTCCAGAAGTTGTGTTACTTCTGCTGAATAAACCTTTGTTTAAAGTGTTTATGAAACCAAATTTTGCATATTTATTTTATTGCAGAATAATAAAGTTCATTCTTTTCTGATTATCAAGAGTATATTTATTTTTCAGTTCCTCTTTCGGAAAGGTCTCTTTTTCGCCATTCAAATTATTTGACTACTTTATGCTAAAAACTGTCCAGCGGTTTGCCGCACGGCCAAATGAGCTGCATGACATCACTGTGAGGACTCGTTGTTACAAACATGATATGGCGGACTCCAGAAAGAAAGTTTCAGAGAAAGGTAAAAATAAGCGAGGAGGTGGAAGATATTGTGTGGCTGGTGGCCTTGGTTTTCTTCCCGTATTTAACTTTATCCTATACGCCAAAATACAAGTTCTAATACAGTGTAAGTTACTTCATTCACAGTTTGATACAACACAACTAGTACAAGAAATGACTCACCAAGAACTCGACGATAACTTTAATACTCCTGTACTCCTAATAATATGGGGTAATACTTACAAAACCAATCTTAACCCTCTGATAGTCCTTCAAAAGAAAGCTATCCGCATAATTACCTTCTCCGACTTCCGTGCACATACTTCTCCTCTTTTTAAGGAACTCAATCTGCTTTGTTCATTGTTCATTTATATACATGTACTGCTGTATTTATGCATCAGTACACTCATGACAAACTTCCTGATAGTTTCTGTAACTTTTTTACTTCTGTGAGGAGTCAACATCATTATAACACACGCCTTGCATCCAAATCTACATGTACATTCACTCTGCCCTCAGCCTGCACTAATTATGGTATGTTCAACATTAGATTTGCTGGACCTAAAATATGGAATGTTGTCGATGAGTCCCTTAAATCTTTAAATATCTTTTCTTTCAAGCGAAAACTAAAGGTTCACCTAATTAACACCTATTAAAGACTGATCTCTGGCTCTATTTATTTCCTTTTGTGTTGGTATTTACATGTAGCTTATGCTTATTTTTTATTATATTTTTTTCTATACATATAACGGTCTACTCAACTTTTCTTTATATTATATTTACTAGTATTATTAGTCGTTATAATAGAGTTTAGTTAGTTGTCTAGTTTTTGTTTTCCTGCTTGCTTAGTTTGGCACCATAGACTTTTCCTGACCACAAATGTATCTTCCTATTTTAATAGCCACCTGCCTCGTCTAGCCCCTTATGGTTATTGCAGGTGGCCTGCACCTTATATTCTGTAATGGACATAATTATCATTGTATATGTAATTCCTAGTGCTAAATAAAAGTGTTGTTGTTGTTGTTGTACTTTTATGCTGAAGCCAGAACAGTGAATGGCAAATAATACAATATAGGGTTTCTCTGGTTTCCTGTAGAAATTCATGTAAGAGGATCCTGAATGTTCGTGAATGAAAAACGGATGATAAAATTTGCAAAGAACCCAGAATTTCGAAAGCTGTACAGTCGAACTTAGCATCAAAAGCTACGCAACTCACTGCTAGTGCTATCAGAGCAGCAGTTAAACACTGTTCCTTGGGATAATGAAAATATCCTTCTTCAGACCACAGAATAAATAGCCAGTGTCTGACAACAATGCAGTTGTTGTAGAAAATATAGTCGGGAACCTCAACCCACGTAACTCAGGGCACATTCCATTCAACCAAAAAAAAACGAAAATTCCGGTCAGAAATCAAATGAAACAGTAAAATTTATGGTTCTAAGTTTCGGAAATTGTGGACCACCTTGCAAGGTGGTCCTCTTTTTCCCAAAATTCCGGTTTGACCGAAATTTTCTGTTCCATTCAAAATTCCCGGTTTACGTTTGCCGTGATTTGCCAGTTTTGAGAATTGCAATCGAGGCTACTAATAACCGGGTAGTTTCTGCGAATGGAACGCATATTTTTTCCGACCGATTTGTCTAATTTGAAAAATCCTGTTCCATTCGAAATTTTCGAAACTTCTAAGCGGTCGTTTTCGTCGAATGGAACGCACCCTCAGTTTCAGATACCACTATTATAACCACTTTCTCTACTAATGTTTTTCCATCAGGCATTTTCAACACTACCACAATGTGCAGATTAACTTCTCCTGTGCTGACCATACATTGTAAAAAGAAAGCACTTTGTGTTTCCTGCAACAGTTTTGATCAGTTGACAATTTTACAGCCCATTTGCTGCCGGCAGCCTTGCAATTTCTGTCTTTCACTTTTATCAATCGACATGTTCTTTTTATAGCAGGTTATTCCATCCAATAAGAAACAAATTTTCTGATAGTCAATGTCAAGCTGTCAGAATTGAACCAATCAGCAACGAGATATGTTGTAAACAAGTCAAAGTACAGTAAAATGGAGTTTTCGCTTATTTAGATTTTTATGTTGGTTCTTAAAATTAGATAGCTTACTTTCCTTCGTCTAGATTGAAGTTTATATTATAAAACAAATAAAATATGGTTCTCCTTGTTCTATAACAAAATAATGTACTTTTGAGGTCTTGGAATGCTGCTAAATGCACCCGCATTCTGCTTGTGCATCCGCAGTTTTTCAAGACCTTGAACGTGCAATATTTTTTTATAGAACAAGGAGAACCATCTTTTATTTGTTAAGTATTGTGTTGCATTCTACTGTATTTCATTTTCTGTATTGAATTATATTGTGCTTTATTATATTGTACTTTTTTGTAGAAATGTGTGTCGTCCTACATGATCATATGAAGGGATTGTCACTTGCGAGTCCTCACAGTGACGTCATTGTAATGGTGGATTCGGTTCCAGGCCCCGGACAGTTTTAAACATAAAGTAGTCGATTTGAATGGCAAAAAAGAGATCTTTCCGAAGGCGGACTGAAAAATAAATATACTCTTAATAATCAGAAAAGAATGAACTTCATTATTCTGCAATAAAATAAAGATGCAAAATTTGGTTTCACAAACACTTTAAAGCTGAACAAAGGGAATTAACAGCCTCCAGTAATGGCGGACGTTTAGATTCAATATTCGGAGCTAAAAAAATAAGACTTCCTGTTGTTGTATCGAAAAACAATTTGAACTGGTAACAATATATCATCTCGACTTTATGAATATGCAAAAACGTTGATATGTCAAAATTAATAAAACACTGCTGGATCCTCAAGCAGTTAAGGAGGGGGGAGGGGGGCAGGGGACATTTGGAAGGGGGAACAGGAAGGGGGAAAAATCAATAATGTACATTGTATTTATTAGAAAAAATATACATAACTTATCAAACTCATTAATAATTCATGAAGCAAAACATTTACATGTAGGTAATCACTGAGAAATAAGTGATCTATAAATCTGATACAGATTTCATCCTCATAATTTACATAAACTTTTCCTTCGATTTTCTCAGCAAAAATATGGCATATGGCCAAAATAACTGAAAACATGACTCTATACATCTGGACATTTTAATAAGTCAGATACAAAATTTGTGTCTGTGCTTTAATATGGGCACTTTCAGCTTGAGTTTGTAAATCCCATAAAATATGACCACTCATTATGTACATGTATCTATTAATTACTTTAACACCTTTTCTCAGGCATAGGTAGGGGAGGGGGGTATATGTATCCAGGGGAGCTAGCTTATAATTGAAAGGGATTTTCTGTTACCAGACTGATAGACCGACATTGTACATCTATATTCAAAGAGCTTTTAATTAACAATTAACTGAGTCCCTATAATCAACAAGGCTTTAATAGTAACATGTATACATGTATATAATATATTATCAACTTTAATCAAGATTTTGTCACTGGTATTATTATATATGTTTCTTGGACACCTGTTAATTTAAGTTGAATCAACCTTCATTGTTTTCTCACAGTTTATGGTGCGAAGGCAAGTGTTAAGTTTATACCGAGAGATTATGAAAACACTGCAGGAAATTCCTGACAAACAGCACATGAATGAACTTAAAGCTTGGGCAAGAGAAGAATTCAAACAAAACAAGAATGAGAAAGATGAGGTTAGTGACTTGTACTCAGTGGGAAATCAATGTGTGTACCACCTCAAGACCTACCCCACCCTTCTAGCTAATATTATTTTTGTCTCTGCTGGTTCCATTGTCATCAAAATGAGATATCAAAAATTGCATTTTACCATTAACAGTCCAACCAACAAAAAATCCTACCATATATAGAGTCTGTAAAATGTGAACATTTCTCTTGTAAATTACAGTGAATTATAGATCTGTAAATTTGTACATTAATTTACAATTAAGATTTGACAAACATTTCACAAAGTTTTAAATGTCTGTAAAATATGCATTGACAGTCTTTTGTAAAATTCTCTAAATTTATCGCCTGCAGAAACATCCATCTCTGTTCAAAGGCTACAACTGTATAGAATGTCTGTAAATGTACAAGTTTACAGAGTTGCCAATTTACAAGATTAGAGCAATGTTCATATACATATATTTTTAATACAAACTCATCACATACAAAAGAACAAAAGAAATGGAGCAAAAAATATTATTCACCTCACAATTGAATAGCCAGCACCAAATACCATAGTTATTTTATTTTCAGTCAAATGAACAAAAGCTTGTGTGAGGTGATCGTTGCTTCGCTCCGAGGTGAATAGCAAACTCCGGAGTAGCCAATCAGAGCTTGCGAAAAGCACTGTTCACTGGTGTGGTATATACTAACACTGATTAGTACATACATACCACACAAGTGCATGCTGTTCATATACTCTGATTGGCTACTCAAACTTGGGATATCCTGCACTATCATAATATTCACTGTTTTTGGTCTCGTGCAAAGAATTCACTTGTTAATAGCTTTTTGAACTAATTTGAGTTATAGGCACCACACAAGTGAAATAGCCAGCACTGAATTCACGGCTCAGTAAATATCCACCACTATAATACATGTACATGTGTATAGTCACCTCTACTTTGGGGAATAATAATTATTGTTAATTATTGTTCTCTTGCAGACTGCAGTACAACTGAAGATATTTAGGGGACAACAAACTTTACGGGAAATTGCAAACACCATTGCACTGGCAAGATGACAGGCTGGGCAAATGTTTTGAGGGTTGACATGGAATAAACTATTGCTGCAGGTCAATCTACGAATCAACCAGCAGCTGAAGATACTGTATGCATATGTATGCCTGACACATGAATTTTTACTCGGGTAAGGAGTGCCCAAGTCTTAAATTCCTGTCCGGGTGAGGTCATATCGTTGTCCCACGTGGAATAATAGAGACCTTCAGCAAACCACGAGGACAACGACTAGGACATTGACATGAAACAGTACACAATGTGAAAACTAATTTTACGTTCAAAAGAGAACGCGAACGTAAAAAACAATAAAGAAAGTCAATCTCGATTCAATCTCCTTATTTAAGAAGAAGCTCCGAGACTCATTTCATCTCAAAACGTACAATTGTACTTATGACACTTCTCTCAGCCGCTATGCCTCGATACTACATACAAGACTGCGAATGGGTCATAATGTGCCTTGAACTCGCACCTTTATCTATAGAAAAAAATAATTGCAGTCCTAGCCCGGATTGCTTGATTTGTTTTTAGCTGTTCTAAGATTCATTAAGAGTACAAATCGTTTTAAGTTAACTTGACGGTCCTCAGTCACCAATCTTCCTGTCTGTTTGTTTATATGCCATAATATATTGTTGAATATTCATTTATTTTGAAATGTAACAACTTAATTATATGTATAATATCGTAAACTGCACCTTTAGATTTTTAACATTAGCAACTTTCTATTACTGTATTTCTGCACCTTTGATTAACGACACATGTTTTTTTTTTGCTTATTTATTATTATTATTGTCATTGCCTTTCCCCTTCTTATTTTCTCGCTTCACATACTTATTATCTAGATGTATTAAGTTATACCACATAAGCTCCCTTGATGAGATTTCCTCTTGGAGCAAACGTGGAGAAGATATATGGTTAAATTAAAAACAAAGTAAATCACACCGATTACAACTCTGTTACCGATTGGGAATTACTTTAGTTCACGATTGTCTCATTGTTTTACAGTGGAACCCCGTTATAACGCCTACCGGTTTAATAGCTCAGTGGTTAAGCGGCGGTCTGTCGAGCGAGAGGTCGCGAGTTCAGGTTTAAACCCCGGCCGGACCAACACTCGGGTTCTTAAAGTAACTGAGTAGAAGGTGCTGCCTTTACACAATACAGTAAACGGTTAGACCTTGACGTCTTCTCGGATAAGGACGTAAAATCGTAGGACTAGTGTCCCCAATTAGTTGCAAAGCTAACTTATGTACTTACTTACATAATAAACCTTATTATAACGAAGTCCCAAATATAACAAACTTTTTTTTTCAGCCCGGCAAAAATACAGTAGTTTGTATGGATTATATAGATCCCGGATATACCGAACCCGGTCATAACGAAATCCCCGTTATTACGAATATAATTTTGAGGCGCATTCTTGAAATCTTCCCGGATATAACAATAATTGTTTCATTTACACGTCTAATTATAACTCTCCTCTGGGATGGCTCAACTTTCAGTTAGATATTTTTGACAAATATAAACCCCTTCACACAGCATGCATGTTGTTTATTTCAGCACATAAGTGCCCGAGTGTTCTAGCAATCTTGTCTAATTGTTAGTAGAAAACTCCGATATAACGAACATGTTGGTGCTTGTGATGGACAATAATATAGCTGCGAGTTGTTTATAACCGCCACGCATTCTCGATATAACGAACCGGCTGTTTTTTGCACTTCATTACAATGAAGTTCAATAGCGTTCTGCCCATATTCTAAATATAGAAAACTCACAATTGCCGTAAAGCATAATGGGATTGAAATGCGGACAAATACGAACCCAACTCAAGATTATGTGTAGCTATGAAGAAAGCAGGTGCTACCAAGCACTGTTTTAGGGGTATTTGTCGATCAGATTCACAATATACTAACCAACGTTTCAGCTCCAAAATATTACATTCACCAGGTGGTTTGGTTAAAGTGCAACTAACCCCTTTTGCATTTTTTATGAAATGTTTTGGGCACTTCGGCGAAGAATTTTTTGGGTTACAGAGAATACTCTATGTTCTAGGCTTGTTTGAAATGGTGAAAATGTAACCTTTCCTGACCCATGACCGCGTAAGAAAAAGACTGGGTCGATTCTTGATCTTACGTCACCTCATTAATGCATTATTCTCCATGTCGCCTTTCTATCACAACAACATCGATATATAGATAATATACATAGTCTGTGAGCTGTTAGTAAAGAAAACAGTTATTTTAGACAAACTGCTAAATATGTAAATATTTATTCAAATTATTGCAAAGTCGAATAAATTAGATGACGTAAGATCAAGAATCGACCCAGTCTTTTTATTACGCGGTCATGGGTCAGGAAAGGTCAACTTTTCACCATTTCAAACAAGCATAGAACATAGAGTATTCTCTGTAACCCAAAAATGGCTTCACAGAAGTACTCAAAACCTTTCAAAGATTCATTTGTATAAAAATTGCAAAAGGGGTTAGGTGCACTTTAATTTGGCATCTGGAACGTACCTCGTCTTCTGTGAGTAAAACTCTAAAATTATCCATACCGCACGCAGGAACAACTATGTCCGAGGCAGCCATTTTTTAATATTTGTCCGCATTTCGATCCCATAATGCAATGTTGTCATTATGCTAATATTTTAGACGTGAACTGGGCAGAACGCAATTGTATTAAGTGGGAGCAAGTAAATACACTATATTAGGAGAGACTTTATCAGTTAGGATCAAACATTACTGCATATATAGTAGTAGTTTACATTGTGGCCCGGGATTCGCTTAGTAATTATTCTGATTTTGAATTTACGACACTGTCTTAAAGAGAAGTTAGCTGTTGATCACCTTTCGGGCTTGAAGGATTACACATGAACATCACTTACTTTATAATATATTTCAAGCAGTTGAAGAAACAAAGCATTTTGTGTTCAGGTATTTACAAACTTTCTTTAAACAACAATATTGTACTATTAATAATATACATGTAGTATAGGTCATATTAGCCATTTCGTAAACTTATAAAGTACTGAGGCCGAGTGTAGTCCAATTAAGTCAAGTTTGAAGATGTTTGGGTAATAAAACTGAATAGCAAGCTGTCGAAAGTCACAAAAATAAGAGACTTTGTATATATGGTTTGGGGGGACGGAAACCATATACAAAGTCTCTTATTTTGTAAATTTTTGAAAGCTTGCCACCTGGCTAATATCGAGCCAAACGTCCCCAAACTAACGTACTATAATGGCGATGTGATATTTCTTGTGTTGAGGTTTATTTCTGAATTTGATTAACTTGACATAGTTGGTCCACACTCGGTGCCAGTACTTTCAGTTAATACGTTTACGAAATGGCTTAATACATGTAAGCATTTCACATGGGACTTCAATATTGGCAATCAGTTTCAGTTTGTTTATTTGGTTGGTTTTATCTTTTCTAAAGCTACCATGGTTTTGAATTATTTGAAACATTTTTAGGTCATTAATAGTTGTCACTAATTTATTGTGTTGCCTTCTAACAGTCATAGCGACAGCCCTCCTGAAATTGAACTTGTTTTAACATTTATAGGAACTTTACCCAACAAGTGTCGTTGTGCATATAAATGGCTTTTAGTTATCTATTCATTTCACAAGTAAGATAAAATATTCGCGTCCGATCTGTATGGGCTTTACAATGGCTCGCCGAAGCGGCTCGCCATTGTAAATGCCCATACAGATCTCCCGCTCATATTTTAACTACTACTTAGAAAGTGAACAGAAGTATATTTTAATCGCATTTAGTCTAAACATTATATTCCCACTTGGGTCAGAGATTTTTTCTCTTTCCCTCGTAGGGCGTGCACACTTAGCACTACAGCTTACCACTTTACATCACATTCTTTACACTTACTAGTGCTACGCGGCAAACATGATTTCATATCATAACTACATATACATTATATTCTTAGTCAACTTTATTAGTCTTTTCCAGGCACCAATTGGGGCGTTCCCTATTTTACCAGATCGTTCAGTAGTGTTTGTTTAATGGAGTAAACCGTATCCCAGTACTAATTATTGGTTCACTGACAACGTTTGCATGAAAAAGGACAATTTTTGAGAATGGCTGGGTACTCTGCAACACAGTATCCATCGTCTGCAAAGCGTGCACAATCGAGACGGTGATCTTTGCATTCTAAAATGAAAAAAACAAACAGTATAGCATTATGAAACGAATTCAGTTACCTCTCCAGGGGCGCGGGAGGCCCTAGGTACGAGGTTGGCCCTAGGGTGGCCCTAGGGTGCTCCTTGGGTTCGAACAAAAAATGTGTATACTGTCCGTTGCCACTCAACTCTGAAAGGGGGATTCGTGTTTTAATACCCTACAGCTCAAAAGGCTTGAGGTTCATGCAATAAGTCGGTACCTCGAACCTCGGTATTGATCTATGGCCTTCGGGGTGTATATTACTAAATACCTCGGTTGTCGGTATTTATCTACGGCCCTAGGGATGTATGACTTAATACTTCGGTTCTCGGTATTTATCTATACGGCCCTAGGGATGTGTGACTTAATACCTCGGTTCTCGGTATTTATCTATACGGCCCTAGGGATGTGTGACTTAATACCTCGATTCTCGGTATTTATCTACGGCCCTAGGGATGTATGAGTTAATACCTCGGTTCTCGGTATTTATCTACGGCCCTAGGGATGTATGACTTAATACTTCGGTTCTCGATATTTATCTATACGGCCCTAGGGATGTGTGACTTAATACCTCGGTTCTCGGTATTTATCTACGGCCCTATAGGGATGTATGACTCGGTATTTATCTGTTACATATTTCGACGCCACAAATAGGTTATTGTTAATCTAGTCACCTCCACTTCGGGGAATACTTATTAAATATTGGTCCGTAATCAACCGAACGGTTTATCGAGATTTAATTACTCTATTGCTTTCGCATTCGAGTGTTCTCGTGCAATAATAAAAGCCCCTGTTATTAATTTATTTAAAAATCCTAACCTGTGTTAGGTGGAGGTGGAGTTGTGGGCTGCATCAGGGCATACACATAATTCGTCCAGCTCTTTCCAACACATATGTCCGACATGTTGTTACATTTATCCATCCCACGGGTGATGCAGTTGTCCGACAGTCCGTCTATGTCATATTTCACGTTGTTACCGCTCCAGCACTCCCCATAATACTGCAGACCGAAATGGAGAAATCCTCGCTTTTTGGTTTCAAGAGCGCAACGGCAGACCAATCTACCGAGAAAGAGGAAAGCCGCACTGTTTTAGAAGAAGACTATTAACTATTATACATAAGGAAAATGTCGACTGTCAGCTGCTTCTGGTTATGTTATTGATGGAATTATCACAAGGCCTCGAGGGCATTCTCAAAGGCCAGTAATAATGTCATTATTTAACAAATAGGAGATGGTTCTCCATGTTCTGTAAAAAGGTAATGCACACCGTCGAGGTCTTGAAAAGTTGTGAATGATTAACGAGCTGAACACGAGTGGATTCAGCAGCTTTTCAAGACCTCGAAAGTGTATTTTTTATAGCACATGAGAAAAGCATTTGTTTTATAATGTAAACGCGTTTATCCTCCTAAAACAGACCTTCGCGGCGACTTCCGTTTCACTTCCCCGCGACTTCCGTTTCACTTCCCCGGGGTCTGTGCACTGAAAAGAAATTAATATTCCAGTTGATTCACCCCTTCTCTACTTAAAATGCCCACGAATCGAAAATTAAGTTGATCTCATTTGAAAACCCTTTCGAATTTAGAAAGGTTTGTCAATATCTCATCTCGTTCCGCCAATTGGATATTCAGGTTTTTGCAATATGCAAATGAGATGAACTGCATGTGCCGTCATTTGATGGACACAGCCTGGAGACAAATATATCTCTGCAAGTAGTGCCGGGTAAAAACAATTGAAACTTTCTACATCCTGACTGTGCTAATTATGACGTTGCCATGGAAACAGTCATGGCTCCAGTCTTCTTTCGTGCAGAAATCAGAAGTCCATGACCATTTTCTGGGAAATACAATTCCTCATTTCTCCTTTGTTAAACACAATTTTCTAATGTGGGTGCATCAGAAAACTTGGATCAATTTAGGCATTTTGTGTGAGTGGTTTAAAGCGTAACGGAAACAAAAAAGAATTATTTGCAAGGTGAAAAGGAGCCTGGGGCCAAGAGTGTTTCCATGTCAACTGGTCATAATTTCCACAGTGATGTGAATGTTCCTTAGTATAGCACATATGCATGCAAAGTTTCTATTGTTTTTACCCGGCTATTTGCAGAGATATTCTCCATTTTGTAATTTGTCTCCAGGGGACTCAAGGAAGGATCGGTAGAGAAGCAAAAGTGAATGTTGGAGTAATAATTCCTAATCATTTTTCATATTTTATATAATCCCCTCAAATCCACATGACTCACCCCTCCATATATTTGTCCCAGTTATGCCAGTCAATGTTCTTTCTGTCGAACAGGACTAGTTCGTTCAGGGGTCTTGACTCATCTTTAAAGCAACCTTTCCTGATAAATATCTGCCCACATGTCAATCCTGCATAAAATAGGAATGATAAAGAACAAGTTATTATCCTATAAATATTATATTTCAGCCAATCAGAGCTCAGGTATACTATGAAATGCAGGGCGGTATTTCATGGCTAGATCAGGCAACGGTTTTTTTATCAGCCAATCATCATAATTATCATAATTATCAGCCAATTACATAATTAGTATGTAGACATGTACGCCACTCAAAACTTTTGTTTTCCGAGAAATTTCAGTCTATAAGTTACTTTGTTTTCGTCCGTAAATTTGTTATTTATAGGATAATATGGTTATTTTATGGCTTTCTAATGAATACTCGAGCTGATTTATATTATTTTGGTATACAACTCGTCTAACAGCTCGTTGAATACCAAATAATACAAATTTCTCGTGAAATACTCGCCCCTATGCCATAGAAAACCATGAAATAACCAGTAAATAGGCTTACGTGCTGATATATCGTATCACTTCAATATCGGAATTAATCCAGCTCGTAATCCACGGGAAAGGCTGAGCTGTAGGGCAAACAATCTTTTAAAATGCAGTTTTAGAAGATCGAAAATCGATTGGAGGTGGAAAAAGCATTGTCAGACAGGTTTTTCTAATAACACTACCGGTCTCGTATAAGTGCCTTTAAAATTAATGATGAAGTCAGATATTTTGCCCTCCCGTATCAGGCCACCGACGGCGTCATTAGTTGTATCCCGTGCAAAAGGCCAACTCGACGAAAGTACCAATTAAGAAACTGTACATCGAATTGAACCTTCAATTTTCTCTGAATCAAACTACATAAACAAAATGGATAATTGTAATTTGTGTAAAACCAGTCAGGAGCGGAGCGGCACATAAAGTAACTGCTACAAAATATATTACTTTCAGGACCGGAGTGGTGCAACATCGCTCCAGCACAATTCAATCGCACCGATAGTAGCGTCTTATGTGTTTACAGGAGGCATAACCGGTACAGATATCGTGCATGAACAAAACCTGTTAGACTGCTAGCAAGCCCCTTCTACTGCGCATTCTTTTTTAGAATGGCTAAACATGGATCCAGATGGTTAACGATGGCTAGACATGGTACACTATAACTGAAACTGAGTTCTATTTGTATTGCTTTTTATTTAACCACTTTGATACAGAAAGGACTCGAAGTCCGATCCGTCCTAAGCCACTTCCGGTAGACATTACAACAATATAAAAAAAAAATCGTACAGCAAAACAAAAATCTTAAATGCGCTAGCGAGTTATTTATTAATTATACAGTGTAGAAGCAACACAGTTACTCTAATGTTACATCTACAAACACATTAAGGTCATTTAGACGGCAAGAAATATAAAACTAGCTGGCTTAATAGCAACATACACTTTTAATATTACTCTTTCGACACCTTGGACAAATTGTCTGATCCAGAGCCCGGTTGTTCAAAGCTCGATATAGCTAATCCAGGATTTGATAACTTGTGAACTACAGATTTGAGGTTAAAAACCTATTCCTTGGAGAGAAATAATAAGTACTTTGCTACTTGTCTTGCTGGATTTGGAAACAAATACCTTCTATACCGAGAGAATCAACTGAAAACCATGGGTTAAGACTTAATCCAGGATTAGCGCTAATCGGGCTTCCAACAACTGGACCCAGGTGCGCAAACGAACTGGATATTTGTACTAGTTGTTTTTAATAGTTTGTCACAAATCATTGATTGATCTTCTTTCGAAACTTTCTAGCATCAAAATTACTTTCACCCTCCAAAATATTACTACACAACGAAAACAGGTTTGGGGGTCAAAACTGAAGTATAATTAAACTTACCTTCAATAGGTTCAACTTGCTGGAACGAAACAAGTGCCCAAACAGCAAGGATAAGAAGTGGACTCATGGTGGAACTGATCGGTCTCTCTATAGGTGGAGTAAAATCTGGTTAGATCAGTATACCTCACTAAGCTGCAAACAGTTTTGGCCGGGAAGATATGACGGAATTACAACTTATAGAATCTTTTGATTATCATTTCTGTCGTTAAAAAACACTTGTCGATTTTTCATTTTAGTGGCTCAACTTTTAATTGTTCAATATCGTCTTCAGATACTGAAGCAAAAGGTGGAAGGAATACCTCGCCTTGAACGGTCAAACTCGGTTTAATTATAAACCCTCTTTACCTGAATGGCTTCTGAAGGGTATGTTTGCCTTGGAAACAAAGGCTCGTGCACGTTTTCAGAATCTTAAATGCTTGGTTCAATGGATCTCATGGAAATACACTGATATCTCCTCTATAATCTATATACTCATCGGCGAAACCATGAAGTGATTTAACCAGCGTTAGATCTCCACATTGTTTTGCATATCGCTAAATAAAATCAATTATCACAAGGCAGATGTATTCGACGGAAATTGCGATTAGTTTGATCTGAAGCAATATCACACGGATCACAACACTGTTAAGCTTTGACCAGTGTGCAATTAGAGAGGCTAACTAGTTAAATGGTAGATATTGCAGCTGATATATGTTTTTAAATTATTGACGCACTTGTATTAGGGCCAGTTACACAAGAGGAAATTAACCGCCGCGGATTATATAGACCACTGCCGTTTCCTAGGCCGCGAACATTCGCCGAAATGGGTCAAAACTGATGTTCGCGACTAACTTAAGACCTTGGCTTACCTAAGCCAAGGCCGATTTAAACTCGTTAAACTTAAGCCGTGGCTTCCGTTAGTCGAGAAGTTGGCTTATCTCAGCCAAAGAATCCTTACCGCGCGTGCATACATTTGACCGTGGGGTACGCCGACAACGAGTACGACTTTTCACAATCGACGAACACTTCAAAAAGCATGATGAGCAAACAAATAATACTCTTAGTATAGCTTGTTCTCGTGTCTATAGCATTGTTTGGCAGAAATGGAAGATCTCTACTTTCTTGCGACTGAGATATTTTGAGTCTAAAAGTCGTACTCCTACTCGAATCTAAAGCTCCCTTGTAGGGAGACTGTTTGACGCGGACGGACAGGGTCGTATATATCAGATATAAATGGACCTGTTCGCGGTTAACTTTCTCTCGCCTCGCGTATCAATGGCCCCGGCTAATGTAGGTATCGAGTGGTAAGTCGAGCACTGGTGAGCATCTTGTTTTTACGGCGAGCACGAGCAATTTTATTTTATCACAGCTGTGAGCACCGAGCATATTTACTTTACCTTTCGCGAGCACAGAGCATATATTCATTTTACCTTTCGCGAGCACGAGCATATTCACTTTACCTTTCGTGAGCACAGAGCATATTCACTTTACCTTTCGCGAGCACGAGCATATTCACTTTACCTTTCGTGAGCACAGAGCATATTCACTTTACCTTTCGCGAGCACAGAGCATATTCACTTTTACCTTTCGTGAGCACAGAGCATATTCACTTTACCTTTCGCGAGCACAGAGCATATTCACTTTACCTTTCGTGAGCACAGAGCATATTCACTTTACCTTTCGTGAGCACGAGCATATTCGATACGAGCAATTCGAACACACACAATCTTAGCTTTTTGTGCGAGCATCCGAGCACTTCCAAATTTTGAGTGATCATACGGTAGCCCTTAATGGCAGCTGGAGTCAAATCGTGCAACTGACCCACCAGTCAACGGAATACTTTATAGTTTCATTCCCTCATCACCGTTTTACCATGACTTATTGTTCTGTGAATAAAAAATATAACTTTCTTCGTGCAACTCCTAAATGATTTCATTTATTAAAATTTAGTGTGGACGCACTGATTTATTGAATCTAGAAAATAGTAAAGTGTTTAAAAAGTTTAAATTTCCATAGCCCCAGTTGCGTCGCCGGAAACCTTTAAAACTTATTTTTTCGTTGTCTGAAAGACATTTCGTCCTTTATTTACCTTAGTTAACAGTTGAACATGAGCTTAAACATTTGTTTCACGGTTTCCATTCTGATGTTTGAAATTCTCATTTTTGTCTGAATTTTCGAATAAGTTCAATGGGCATGAAACGTAAACGAATCTTTTTTTCCGGCCAATTAGATATTACTTACCAAACGTCACAACGTTATAACTTCAGTTTTCCTCAAAAATTCAAATCAAAACCAATAACATAGTAACTGGTTTCTACACTTTGTTTAAACTCATTTGTAGTAAGTAACTTAAGATCGATCATTGTCGTACGACATGATGGGCCAATATTTTTGTTGGTTGAAAGTTTGTTTTCGAACGTTTGCTCCAGTTTTATCAGTTGATAGCTATAGCATCGAACAAATATACTTCTCAGCCTCGACCAAATTAAATACCTTTTAAAACTTACCCGAAATACCATAAATTATGACATTCAATAAACCCAGTGTAAAAATCTTGCTGTATACTTTATACCAGAATATCCCTACCATTTAAATATATTTAATATGTACCCATATTCCAATGTAAAAATACCGTATACTCAATATAAAAACCTTGGATACCGCAGTCATACAGTATACCAGTATACAACCCCTGGCCGACCATGGCTTATAACTGTTGTAAAATCGATAACAGAAAAAAGTAAAAGTAATAAACTTTGAAACAAGTGAAAATGTACTTCCTGTATTCAATTTCTCTCGCGTTTTGAATTCTGAAACAAGAGTTTTTGTTCTGTTATCAGTACAACAAGGTGATATTGATTGATCACAGAGCCAAATCTGGCCAGTTTTGCTTCTGGAACAAAATTGGTATTAGGAAGATATTAGGGAATAAAATAAACGAATGAATAAATAAATATCAGCTAACAAAATTTCTAAATGATACTAATCTAATGAAAACCAACCATCCGCATCAAGAAAGGAAAAAGAGTTACGAAAATATTGGACTCTCCAATAAAACATAATTTGTTTTCTATTTAAATATGCCTTACTTTATCGAGTTATGGTTGTTGAATTCCCAGTTACTGTTCTGGTTTACTTAAGGTGAAATTTACTTCACAACTATTGACTTCTCATTCGCGTCCAACTACCAATCTGCTGATGATGGCTGGCAATCGAATCTCTTTCATTTATCTTCGAAACATTCATGATTACCGCTTATCACAGAAACATTATTTGTTTAGACTATCCGGCTTGATTCTTTTCACGTTTTGTAAAAAAATAAGAAAAATTGATTGGGATTTTGAGTCCCCCGCCTCGATATTAATAACGCGTAGTTCTTCTTTCGTCCTCGTTGCTAGATTACAAAAAGCCTTTCAATCACTCTATTTAAAGAAGAAATGGTTTTTGTCAAATATGAGTACTTTTGAGATAATAAGAACTTGTAATTAACGAAATATTTAGTATTTTTAATTTCGGTATTTAAGAGCGTTTTTGAGACGTATTCCGAAAGAGGAATACAATTGTCATATCAAAATCAATGTTGTTTTATCAGTAAGCAGACAAAAAGTAATTCCGAAAGGACGTATACTAAAAGTAGGGAATACTTTATATATTTCAGAGGCCGGATGTCTGCAGGATTTTGGGGTATTCTAGCCGGAATAAGTCTAAGAAACTACGTCCTTAGTCTTCTGTTATTTCTTCACTTAATTCTCTTTCTTTCTGCATGCCACTTCATACTAGATGGAAGTATAACCGAGTTTGATTGCAATATAACTTCAGTTGATGTGTCGTAGTATTCATAGACTGCGGCGTCGCATCCGAACTGAACCAGTTCGGATGCGACGCAGGCTAAGTATCCAGAGCATTCTAGATCGAGCTGTATCATAATTATACAGAGTTTGCTTTATTTCGATTTCAAATGCTACATCGGCTTTCACGTTCACTTTCCTTATGCTTGCTGTGCTTGTCCAAGTAATTAATTTTCATAAACGGATTCGAACAATTATCCGACTCGACCGCCTCCCAGTCAGCTCCGGTCTGATTTGCGGGGGGCAATCGTTCACTCCGCAGGGTGTAGAAGGTGCTGCCTTTGTGAAACAATCTCGTTCTCGAACTGCAAATGGTTAGACCTTCACGTTTTCTCGATCGTAGGTCCCACTTCAGCCTCAAGTTTATAAGTCTCACCATGCAGACTGTCACGAGTTAGCGCCGGACATTAAAATGAGGTTGTTTTACTTTTGCCACAATTCATTGTGATAGGAAAATCGTCTTGAGGCCTTGTATAGTGAAAAAAAAACTCACTTGAATGAACTTTAATGGTTAATTTATCTGCTGGATCGAGGTTATTTCATTTCAATTTATTTCGGTTTCTTTCAACTTAATATATTTAATTTTTTAAACATGGTCTTATAGGGAAAATTATGAACTTAATGTACACAAGTAATTCAAGAACAACTAAACAAAAATGGTGCTGAAACATAATCACACAAAACCTGAAAGAAAAACAAGGCCAATCACTGCTTGCCTGCCACGCTGGCTGGGCCTTTATTGGAAAGTAGAAAAAGTGAAAAGCAATTCGCAGACCACACTTTACACGATAAGCATTTTGGGCCGCACGGCACTCCGGCTAACTTGGGCACGGCACTCCGGCTAACTTGGGCACGGCACTCCGGCTAACTTGGGCACGGCACTCCGGCTAACTTGGGCACGACACTCCGGCTAAATTGGGCACGGCATTCCTAAATTTGGGCCTTTTGTGCGGCCCGATAATTTTGCGACCGGCACTCTTTCTTTTTTCCGTGTTAACGAAGAGTGCCGTGCCAGTAAATCAAGAGTGCCGTGCCAGTAAATCAAGAGTGCCGTGCCAGTAAATCAAGAGTGCCGTGCCAGTAAATCAAGAGTGCCGTGCCAGTAAATCAAGAGTGCCGTACCAGTAAATCAAGAGTGCCGTGCCCCACATTATTAACCCGCAGGACTGCGCGCCGTGCCCAAAATGCTTGTCGTGTCAATCGGGCCTTAAGGTGAGAATTAAAGGTTTTAAGCGGCATCATTATAGTAATTAAGCTTTCTTATTGGGGTTGTATTATGACTTTAGTACTCAACTTTTAAGTTCAGTTCCAAAGCTGATAAATTAGTATAGGATCCTGAACTAAGGATAAGTTTACGAAAGCATTCACCGGATGGCGTCTTTGGAATTGTATTCAAGTTCTAGCTCCCTGCTTTAAGAAATTCAAACAGAAACAAAATCTTATTTTTATGGGACCTGGAACAACCATAGAGACGGATCAAAGTCAGGACCTGGCTAATCCACATATCGAACTAGAACTTAGCGTGTTGCTTTTTGTATCGGCTACCGTTATTCGGTATTCGGCTTAGTTCGGGCATTATTAAAGAGGTGATCAGAGGTCCTAGGATTCTATTGATGCCAGTACTTGGATTATTGTTAGAAATTAAGACAACAAAGAAGTTGTATTTTAGATATAAGGAAACTCTTTCGAAGAAACAGGACTGTTATAGGTGTGGACCATCAGTCTTCGAACCATTATTAATTAAGGGATTAACATTGAGTTGAACTTGATGTTCCAATTAATGTGACACTTAAATACAGGATTTAGTCATGTGAAAAAAGGACAACAAGAAGAGTATATTGTCGAAGAAGAAACAACTAGTTTACTTACAAGATAAGGTCACACCCAACCAATAGGAAAGAGTTCTTCCGCTTATATTCCTCAAGAGCGTAAATCTTCCTTCAAATCGCAAGGAGATGTATAATGAACTAAACTACCCTATGCAGCGTCTAGGATACTATAAACGTCTTGTAATCATTTCTTATTAGCAAATCATGTCTGTTTAATCATTAGCGCAATATACACTGTAATTTTTATGTTTACCACACGGTCCAGTGAGTAAACATTGTGTACTAACAGTCTCGAACAACCTTTTACCCACTGTCACCATTGTCATTATTTAAAGACAGGTTGTAGCGCAAAGCGACATAGCTATCAGCGTTATCACTGTACTTCTGTTTTAGCTTATGTCACTGAACATTTTGACTTGTTGTCACGTCCAGCATCCATAACACTTCGTTATTATCATGTAGTACAGTACAATGTTCGTAGAATACTAAACACCTAATGCGGACTGGCCCAGAGAGAGTTTCCCCGAGAGAGTTTCCCCGAGATCCTCGATGTTATGAAATTCTTTTTGCCTGAGTTTTGGTAAACAAGTATTTCTTTGCCCGCCATTAGCTTCTTCTGTCATCACATGGCGGAATTCATTTTTTTACATGTTATATAATAATCAGGCCGAAACGCACGCTCTGATTGGTCAAGAGCC
Source organism: Actinernus sp. WN-2022 (assembly GCA_030867875.1). Taxonomy (NCBI): domain Eukaryota; kingdom Metazoa; phylum Cnidaria; class Anthozoa; order Actiniaria; family Actinernidae; genus Actinernus; species Actinernus sp. WN-2022. The sequence continues at coordinate 9,958,026 of JAOWCC010001501.1, forward strand.
GTGTAACGTACGCTCTGATTGGTCAAGAGCCGTGTAACGCACGCTCTGATTGGTCAAGAGCCGTGTGTTATTAGAGGATGGCGTCACGAGCGCGCGCAACCAATTTCTCAACTCGTTTTGATTCGATATTTTCATAGTTTTTAGTTTACGATTATTATTTAAAACAAATAGATTCCATTCTGCCATGATTCTGTCTAATATAGATGTACAGATGACGCCAACGGGGAGTTTTGAACTACGCGATTTCTTCCGGTCGTCATACGAGTTCTCTATGGCCAAAATTCCAGTTATTTGAACCTGCTGGTAGAATTCATAGTTCCAACAGTCGAAAAGCATTTAGAGATGCTCCCACGAATCTTACCGCGAGCCGGCTTGCACACCTACCGCTCGGCGTTTGTTCGCTCAAGAGTTATTATAAATAGCTTAATTTAGCAATTTCTCTCGTGAAATATTACCAACAGCAACGACTCAAATTGTCCGTTGTTCTTATATTTCCCTAGGGGTCACTCGGTAATGTCGTAGCTAAGAGCAATTCGGACACTTCCCACCATTAACACACCATTATGTAAAAGAAGGAAGTGTTCAAATGACTGCGGTGAGACGATTGAACGTATGCAAATGGTTAGACTTTCACGTGTTCTGTGATGAGGATGTAAAACCGTAGGGCTAAGTCAAAAGAGGTCATGTGGAAGATGCCTCGTTCACGCGTATGATTGCAGTTTCCAGTTCCCCACGGCCAATTGAGGACATTTTTCGTGCACTCCGCGAAAAACGGGTTGGTACTTCGTGTAACGTACACATATAGCATTGGTGGAGGTCACTGAACAACAGATAAATGTAATGCTTCTTTAATGGTCCTGTGGACTAATACAAACCCTTACCCCTACATTAAAAAAACCTAACCGTCAACAACGGGCTCATATTGCTGGTTTTCACTCAATCCCCAGAGATTCAAATGACAAAGGGCATGGCGCAAGGGCACCCAACGAGTACTTTTTGAAATTCGTTTCAAACCAGTTGTCTGCAGCTTATCTAGCCATTTTAAGGCGCCTACTATGTCTTTTGACGTATATATTCTAGAAAGCTATTAGCTGTTCGGATTTTCTAGGTGGAAATCGCGTCAACCGAAAATACTATGGCAAAATATTCCCGGCCTACGAATTTGTTAGTAGTCTAGAACAGAAACAAGAATTTTCTAGCCCAAGTAACTTCATGTTGCAAAGTTTTGTGGAGCTACGAATTTTTTAGGGATTCTTTTTTCCTTTAGGCAATTCTTAGGGAATGAAAATGTGTTGTTCTGACTCTATTGATCAGACGAATTGGGACGTACGAATATTTTAGGGGAAACCTTTTAGTCTCCCTTTTCTTCTATAATTTTCTGGGGATTGAAAACAAATTTTCTAGCCAGTATTTCAGAAAACAATTTTCTAGGGACAATTTTTTCAAATCCGAAAGTTTTAGGCTAACTTACTCTCCCGAACAGCTTTTTAACCGAAAACTTCGTTGGGTGCCCTTGATGGCGGCCATGTTGGTTGCCCCAACAAAAGAAGCTAACGAGGAATCTATTGTTTACGAGGGCACCAATATGGCAGCTATGACGTCACGTGCAAACCAGCAATATGTGTACGTTACACGAAGTACCTATGGAAAACGCTAAGCTCCGCTGGCCGATAAGAACGGAGGCTCTGGGGGGAGGTTGTTCAAACACAGATTTGGTAAAGTTTCCGAGGGCTTACATTTTTAGAAAATAAATTTCTAACTTAGTAAACTAAGTGAATTACTGGTAAAGTACCAGTGAATTTATACTGGTAAAGTTTTAGGCTAAGTTGTTGTTTTTGACAAACATTTCACAGGCGTAACCTAAAATTTAAAACAGGAGCCTTCGTTTTGTTTCTATTTGGGCGGGAAACTGGCTAGCCTGCTATGTAGACGTATTTTTTCACTCTTTATATCTGCTTACCCGAGTGCTAATTAAAATTAGCTTCCTATATGCAAACCTCATGGTGTTGTGGACCAATCAGATTTTACCTTCCATATCGTGGAAAGTGACGCAATGTTACATTTAAAAGAAATTTAGACAATACATTTGCCATCGACCAATCACAGGAGAGTGTTCACTGGCGCGCCATTTCACGCAAATTGTAACAATGGCTTTGATTGGGCAGAAATATAAAACAAACGTGCCGACGTCATGCTTGCATATTGGAAACTAATTAAGCGCTCGGGTAAGCAGACGTTACTTTTTTCTTCGAATTTATGAGAGTGAAAAGAAATACGTTTTTACCACAACTGCCGGTAATCTCGCAATCTGATTGGTTGAAGTACGGTGGTAAATGAGAGTCCAGACAACGGTGCTGACGCGAGAAAGTTATAGACAACGCTGGCTCTTTCAAAGCTGTCACGCTTTGTAACGAAACTTCCTTGTTCCGCCTCGTGAGTCCACAACAAATTTTGACCATGTGATGACGTAAATCGTGGTAAATAAGAGTCCACACCACGGAAAACCAGTGGAAATTTGCTAACTGCACAACAGGCTAGAAACTGGCGGGATGCGCGCGCATCAAAAGCGCATGCTCCTAACGTTTTGGCGTGGTGTTGAGGAGGCACTGGGAACGAGAATGTTGTGCCTTGTGATGTATGTGCAAGGTTCCGAGTTTCGTCGAGTTATGATTGGTTCAAAATGACCTATACAAATTACACTCTAAAAAACACAAAACCTTTCCAATAATTTTCCAATAATGTATTACTTAGCCTGAGAAAATCAGACGCCTTTCTGATTTTCTCAGGCTAAAAGTATCTTCTATTCTAATTTGTCTAGTTTAGAGTGAGTTAGAATGGACATTGAAATAAATAATAGCGGCAAGAACAGAAGTCATGGATCCGATTGTTTGAAGCAAGGGTAAGCAAGCCGGTCTGTACCGCTCGAAAGGAACCACAGCATTGGCTTATTCAACAATAAAAACACCCTAACCTTTAGAACGTGCAGTACAAAAACAATAGAGCTACAGTATAATGGAGCAATCAGAATACAGAACTCGAGCGGTACTGTATTACTCGAGCCTAAGCGCTAGCCCGGGGTTTAATCGCTAACCCGAGATTAAACTATACAAATTCTCATTACAGATTTAGCGTTATATCAATTGTTATATCCTAGTGATAAAGTTACACTTGCTTCAAACAACCGGGCCGATGGACTTAAACCCGCCATTATGTTAAAAAAAGAACAATGTTGTGGTCTCTACATTCATCATACTGATATTCCAAAAATTATAACATTTTAAAACTCAGATCGAATGGATCGAGGGACCTTGATTTTGCTGTATAGATGGTAAAGTCTCGAAAATACAATGAAAATTTATTAGGAACTCACCGTTCCTTAGTGAAGAAAATATGCAATTACACATAATCAGAAGTCTTATTTATGCATCTTTTTTGCTTTGCGTAGGAGGGTGATAGTTCATGCGTTCTTGTTACTAAATCCCTCAAGTCTGTTCTCTTAGTAATTTTGTAAAAACAACTGGATCTTTATAAAAGTGTTTACTTTGAAAATTAGCATTTGAATAGCACTTTAAACCCTTTTCATTACAGTATTCGTAATTTTCCCAGTTTCTTGCAGACCGTATAATTTTCTTGGTGAACACAAATAGAGTTTTCATTTATTTATAGCCATAGCTGTTCATGCACATGCGATCGAAAAAAAGCCTTATTTTAGGCTCTAACTGAAGCTTTAATTTGAACTAATATTAAAATAATTCTTTAAGTACAACTTTGCCGCCGGGAATTTTGTGTACTTAAACTTGACAAACGAAACGCTCGGCTGACATGATTATTAAAAACATACCTCAATAACCACATAAAATACTGAATATTAATTAGTTTAAATCCTCCCGGGGGCTGAGAAATTCGAGTGTTAATTCTCTAGTCATTCCCGCGAACAAATTTCACAGAGAGGGGAGTCTGAGGGTTTGGCCGTAAAACTTCAAAACCACAAGTCTACAAAAGAAGGTAAGAGTTTATGTTTTTACTCTGGGTAAACCGGAACACTTTACTTGTATACCTCAGAGTCTTCAGTCGCTAAGGCGTTGTCAAAGTTCTTCTCTTCCAATTTCAGACTCCCAAAACATGTTTATTTTCTGATTTTTTTTACTTAAACATTTTAAGGCAGGAGCTGTTTCTTTTGAAAGTGCTCGAATTGCTTTCTGGTTTGAAAAGAAGAAAGTTTTGAAAAGTTTACTCAAAAACTTCTGAGCACTTTTGAATGCCTGTTTTTGCTGCTCCGATATGTAGGCACTAGAGCTAACAACTGATCTAGAATGCCAAGTTTTTGGTTTTTAGTTTAGCCTGAGAAACATCTGGTTTTTATTTTTGAATTTCACTCAGTAAAGGTGATTATTAAGTCAGGAAACTTTGCAACAAGGTGATAAATTTCTCGTCTAAAAAGCTACAATGTTTACATTATCTGCACTCAAGTGCATGCCATAGGTACTGGTTTGTTTATCAAAAGAAAGCTTCGATAAATTAGGGATAGTTTAAAGGCAATGCTTCTTCGTTATCGGGTTTAAAACGTGGTCTGGGCACTTTCTACTCCTGATTCAATTCAGCGACCAAAATATAAAATTCCACAATTTACGGCCACTGAATACCAAGGTTGACAACAGAGAAAAATGTTAATAAATTAAGAAACTAGAAAACTCTGTAAAAGACCATTGGAATTCTGTTAAATGTGGTTTAAAATCTGCAATGAATATTGCTCAAATCGAATGTAGGGCACTGGAAGATACAATAGAATGTCTAGAATTAATTTTCTAAAAAGTTTATTAAAGTTTTCATTCCAGTTTGATGTCTTTTTGTATGCAAAACTTTTGTTGACACAAAAAACAGTCACTAATTCTTCTACTAACCTACCGACCTATCAAACTTCGTGTTAAATGACCTCTTTAAACATTAAAGGTATTTAGTTCGAATGTCGGCTTTTTGACTTAATTTCCAAAGGTCAGTCTATCAAACAAGACCCGGAGTTGAAAAGCTTGTTTGTCTATGTCTTACGTTTCTGGGGGTGGACATATCTATTGTACACTTAACTACGTAAAACTATTGTACGAAAAATTCCGGTCATAGTTCCACTGAAATCTTACAACATTCCCAACTAACTAAAGCTCTCGCCCAGCGGCTATCCAAAACACAAGTAAGAGTACGTTTCATACAACATATTTTTAGTTTGATTTTCAGTGGCACGTAAATTCCAACAAACTAGTCAGTATCTTAGTTTCACGTGGACGGGGAAGGCTGATGCGAGGTGCTGTTAATTAATTTAGCTGCATATATTTTGCCATGACCATCTGACATCAATTCATAGTTCAACACTTGTCAATTAAAAAGCATTTTAAACTGCAAGCACTTCAGATATATCAGAAGAGAGCAATGTTCCCCCGGGAAAATATCGCCGCTATCTTTTCCCGGCCTAGTTGTTCGAAGCAAGGGTCAGCGCTACCCCGCGGTTAAATCGTTAACCCGAGGTGAAACTGTACAGATTACAATTACAGATTTAGCGCTATCCTCGGGATAACGTTACCCTTGCTTTGCATAACTGGGTCCAGAAGGAGATGAAAACAGAAACTCGAGTTCTTCGCAAAGATTTAAGAAATTCAGCGAAAGATAGTAAATCGATAAATCATTCAGAATGTTACGAAGAAGCGTTTCCGCCATGCTTGTTTTGAAATTCTTCGGGTTAAAGTCTACGGCTTGTGGGACGTAGCAGTGGTAACTAAGGGGGTCCGAGGGAATATCAATAGTAACTAAGGGGGAAGGAGCTAATTTTGTGGCTATAGAACTATGAATGGTGCGTATAACTGTATTTTCTTATCTTAACTGAAAATAGTTTACGAGTGAAACAGTCATCATGCGCGCAGTGTGTGCTCGGCACGTGTACAACATGCACTTATCACGTGCAGTAATGATCCATGTACACACATTATTAAAAGTCCCAGTTCCGCGGCAGTGAGCTAGTTTTCTCATGGCGACCTTTCTGTGTTATAAGGCCCACTTAGGCCTCGTCCACACGATTTTGAATCGCAAATATTTTGTTGCGTTTTCATCTGCCGTCCACACGAGAAAGATACGCAAACATTTGAAAAATCTCTCCAAAGTGGAAAGACTTGGAAACGCAACGCTGTTGTTTTCGCGTGGAAAGTCAAACTCACTGAAAACTAAAACTTTTGAAAATGCTCATTTCACAGGCATTTCGCATTCAAGAATTACCGGCGCTGGATGCGATTACTTCAGACGCATTTACTCAATGTTAGTCTCATTCTGATGTTAAATATTCATAAATACCAGCGGCAAGATGGATTATTCACAACTCTATGAATTGTTGGAGTTTGAACTTCTGCACCTTCTCGCATTTATGAATATTTATTATCAGAATGAGACTAACGTTGCCGACTAAATGCGTCTGTAGTAATCGAATACAGCGGTAATTCTTGAATGCGAAACGGTATTGGTACGCGTACTGGAGCTTCACTCCGATCCTTAGTGGACTGGAATACGCAACGTGTGTTAAGTAGACATATACTGAAGTAAATATAGTTGGCAGTGTTCCGTTTCATTCCAGTTTTATGAGCGAAATATTCTTCCACTAGGACCAGCCAGAAACAATAAGTGCAAAACGGGAACAGTAGAAAGGGGGTCCTTACCTATCAATTTTGATTTATGAATGGTAAAGATTGCACCGCAATGTAAATCATCCTATAATTTTTTTAACCACAACAAGAAGAGACTCAACAAAACCAAGTTAATACCTCAGTCTATTTCAGTTTTAAGCCTGCATGGTTTACATTTGAGACGTAAACAGTAGCGCAAGCAACATACGCAGGTACATTAATGTATTGATCATTAGTGGCACTTGTTCTTATTTCACACCTGTAAGAAGAAAATAATTTAATATGGTACTGCGTGCGCGTCAGTGTCGATTAATTAAATGTACTTTACACGTGTAGGTTTGAAAGGTTCAAATATGAGGCAACTCGTCGTGCTTGCTTTATGGTTGGCCATTACCCTGGTTCAAGGCAGAGACATCTCAAGAGGAGATCCAGAAGAACTGGAACAACGACTCCGCGATTTTACCGAATCAGGTAAGTGCCAATTTCCACGTAGCGCGGTTTTCGATTGAGTGTCGTAAAACCAAAACCAAAGTAATTACAGAGCCAATCAGGAGCAAGTAAAAACTAAATGAGCCAATCACGAGCAAGTAAAAACTAAATGAGCCAATCACGAGCAAGTAAAAACTAAATGAGCCAATCACGAGCAAGTAAAATCTAAATGAGCCAATCACGAATTCCTGATTGATTTTACTTGAATCAATCACAAGGAAAAGTAAACGCAGTCGTGGATAACTCTCTCCAAACCAATGTTTGGGTTTAGTTTAAAACTTGATTGGCTGATAATCACAAAACATTTTTCACAGCCAATAGAAAAGCTAAGCAAACGCAAAACCAAAGCAATCACTTATTACGTTCGACACTCATCGGAAATTGCCCTATTTGTGGAGATATTCTTCACTTTGTGATATCGCTCAAGGCTGTGTGAACCTTATGACATCATAGATAATGTTATTTGCATATTGTAAAAACCCAAAAATCTTTAGAATGATATCCTTCCTCATTCCAAAAGGTTTTTCAAATCTACCCACGAAACTGTAAAACCATTTTCAGTCGTAATTATTGTTACATCTTACTCCTAATATATCAAAATTGGCTCGTTTGTTAAAAACAATAACTGATATTATCCTATAAATATTATATTTCAGCCAATCACAGCTCAGCTTTACTATATGAAATACAGGGCGGTTATTTTTTTCATTTCCCATTCGGGATTTTTAGCAAGCGCTCTCGAATTTGTTGTGTGATTTCGCAATTTATGGATTTATGTGGAAGTCTCTATAACTTAGCTAGGGTCTTATCAGTTACTTCTATTTTTGTCTATACACTTCTATTCCCTTCTGGTGTATAATCACAGCCCGGCCTTTCCATCCTTTCACATTTAACAACTAGATGACATTCTTCCGTGCGTCTGCCCTCTTATAGATGCACCGATGACGTCACATGACGAGAACAAAGAAGTACGTCACGAAACGCAGCGGAGTGATGACTGATGTTCTCGTCACATTGTGACGTCATCTGTATATCTATTTAACAATTAGTAAAAACCAACTAGTGGACTATTACAAATCCTGCATTCTGATTGGCTACCCTACTATAGGTCACGGCTGCGCCTCATGGGCTATTGACTCGTAGCCCATTCGGGCTGCGGGTCTAATTGTTAAATAGACTATGAACTCGAAGTTTATGTCGGCTGATAGTTGACGAGTAGCGTAGCTCCGAGTCAACTATCAGCCATAGAAACTGAGAGCGAGTAGTAATATATTCTCATCAGGGCTACCCGCACACAAAGCCCCGGGTATATCAAGTTATGGGTAGAATCGGCCAGAGGCAGTTGAGAGCGGGTAGCTCTCAAAACGTCTAGTTTCCTTCGCTGCGGGGAGGTGGGAGGGGCGTTGTCGGATCTCTGGTACGTCTGAGTAGGAAAGACCAGGACCTCGCTTGGTAGAAATGGCGAGGTATATATAGCCGAAAACGTGGCGTGATGGAATGTGGAGTTCTGTTTAATTTTGGCCTTTGTTAGCAGATTTCTCTGGTGAGAATAGTCTAATTACTTTAGTAGAAACTAACTAGTTGTTCAATCTTAACTGAAACAAGACGATTTTTTGATATTTTGATGACTTGACAGCCATTGTTTTGCTTTAAATTTGAAAACCGGCTTTTTCACTACTCACTATCTATCACAGAATAGATAGTAAGGAGCTTAGCCAATCAGATTTCAGAATTCGTGATAGAACACTAGTTGGTTTCTACTAAAAGAGACCCACGAGAGAATGACATATATTTGTTTGATACAATAATCATCTGTGCATCTGTATATAATAAATATCGACCAATCAGAGCGCGCGTTTCACACTTTTAATTGTATAACGTTTAACAGACTTCAATCGACCAATGCTCCAATCTTATGACGTCATATCGTTTGATTTCTTGCAGAGGAACCCCTCATCGTCAATCGTGGCGAATGTCAAGACCACTATCAAAAGATCGGCTGTTACAAGGACGAGAGATTTAACAAGGCTGTTCCTACTCAACTCTTCACGGATCGCAACAAGCAAAGTCCGATATACAGTGGGCACTTCCTTGATTGGAATAACTGGGATTCCTATCTGAAGGGGTAATGCATGTCGGCTGGATTTGTATGCGTTGCTCTTATAATTATTTCCCATGCAGGGGCGTAGCCACGAGTTCCGCAAGGGGAGATTCCTGGGGGGATTCCGAGTCTGGCGATCCATCATCTTACAGAGCTTTATACCTTTGGAAATCACGGCTACGCCCCTGATTCCCCAAACAATTCCTTGGAAGATTCTGTTGAATCCCCTCTCTGCTCAACTTCTGGCATAAAAGGGATGGACCAGACTATTCCTTTGTGAGGGAGTGGAGGAGATGGAAGAAAGAAAAAAGTAATGCAATACCGATGGAATATCAAAGTATTCCTTAAATTTCGTACAAGTATATCGTACAACGCTTTTAATCTTAATTACTGAAAATCATAGGCTCTCCCTAAATAGACCAATAGATGCGGAAAAAAAGTGTCTTCTTACAATTAAACATTAAGCCAATTAAATTTGCTGATTTGCTGATTGGTCAGATTTTTACGTTATATTCTGTCATCCATTGTAACAGTCCGTTATTCCAACGTCCAACGACATATTTTGTAAGAAGTCTTGATGAAGGCTTGCTTGCAACCTGAAATATCAACGAAATATTCATTTAAAATACTCATTCGTAACTCTGGTCATAACTAGAAAACCTTCTCCTTTCTCGCTGCGTCTGTTCACTGCTGACCGAAAAACACGCGGGCTCTGGGAATGAGATTGGCTGCATACTTATTATTTTGAGCAAGCGCAGTAAGAAATGAGAAATATCTGGAGTTGTTAATGATGCGCAAGCGCATTTCCCTGGCCAAACTCACGTATGTGCAGGTAGTGTTGTAGACCTTTCTAAAATCCTTCTTTTCTTATCTTTAAGCCTTACATGTCGCTGTGCCGCCGCTGCTAAAGCGAAAGGATATACCTACTTCACCACGCAGTACTATGGCGAATGTTACAGTGGCCCTAACGCAGCCCGCACTTACAGTAAATATGGCGCCTCGCAAGAATGCACTTCACTCCAGTACCAAGCTTGTGACGAAAACGACAACAGCGACTGTGTTGGCAAAGCAAATACTAATTTCGTTTACAAGTTAACAGAAGGTATGTTATATTCTTATTTTTAACGTTCTTTTTTTGTAAACCAATCCTACTTATTTTGTGAATATGAGGGGAACGGAACAAACGAATGACAAATTCCAACACCGAGTGTTGCATTTTGAAAGTTGAAAATATTTCACAATTTGTCGAAATCAAAATGAAGATACATATATTTACACAAAAACATACTCAAAATATTGCAATTAACCAGTTTGTTTTGCTTTTCAGAGGGCAGCGGTAATGGCCAAGTTAACTATGCGTACGACGCATGAAGTACTACTCAATGTCCTCTTTCCTGCTGTCGTGACAAAGCCATACCGTTTAGAAGGACAGGCGAAAAATAATACTGTTAGCTTGTTTTATTACCTGTGAACTTTAGCCATACTAGGCTAGAGCGAACTCATCGTTTACCTAGGAACTTCTTTTCGAAAGGGTTAGGATACGTTTGATGGATCGGTTAGTGCACGTCCTTGTAGACGGTATGATCCAGGCACAACCTACTGGCTTTCTCTTCAAGCAACATCATTGGATCATTCTCACATTATTAGATTTTGCTTCTGTGGCGATCATGATAATACTTTTGGGTTTTCAATGCTATTAAAACAGTAATCTATTTAAAGCAACACCTCAGCGTCTTCCTATCAGACACAAGAACCTAAATTTAGCCGTCTATCATTTATGCTAATCAGACAATCGTCCAGTCATAACCTATTATTAGGCCTACTCTTTTCATGCACATTTCTTTCTAAAGCACTATTTTTCTTAGATTTACCATTTAATTCTTTGTTGTCCCCTTCAGCATAGTCATGAACGAATTAAATAAACTTTTGTATTAAGGGACACGAGAGAGATGTCTGAAGTCTGTACTGACTGTACCAGATAATTAATTCTGGTTGAAACTGGAGTACTACCGTACTTAAAATCCCTACATCTGACCTTGGGCGTTAATGTCTCCTTTACATGAAATCGTTTGACAAACTTTTGTCAACATCTTACGACTGTAGGATAATTCAAATTCACATATATAATCAAGTGTATACAAAAATGAGTATATCAATTTTTAGACAAGAGCATAAAGCCGGAACGCGTGTAGTAATCAGTATTAACTTTCGTATTGTTAGATCTTGACGGTAAGCTCAAGTTTTCTATTTTTTAAATATGACATTTTTATAGCCTTGTTTTTCACTAGCGACGGAAGCAGAAACGGAAGTGTAAGCATAAGAAACTTATGTTCTAGTGAAAACCAACACGGCGGAAGCATAATAATTATAAGCCTCGTTCAGAGGCGAAAACCTCGCTTGCATGCTATATTTACATTGCTCAGGGCCTGATAAGGAGCATTCTGATTGGCTAAATTCTTCTGCTTCCGCTTCTGCTTACGTTTGACTAGTTTCACTGGAAACGACGAAAACTCAACGGAAGCAGAAACGGAAACGTAAGAAGAAGGAAACCTTCCGTTCCTTCTTCTTATGATTCCGTCGACCTTGCATTTCTGCTTACGATTTTCAGTAGAACGTAAGGCTCCTTATGCTTCCGCTTCTGCTTCCGTCGCTAGTGAACAGCAGCCTGTGTGTCTGTCGAGGCACTATCGTCTGAAAGTCGAGGGCATGTCTAACAACATCAAATTTCTAAGGGAAATTATCAGCCGATAGTCCCGAGGCAGACAGGTTCTGAGTGTCGTTATTGTTCATCACACCAGTCTTCCGCTCTCAGCGGGCACTATCGTCTGATCACGTGATCAAATTCATCCAATTAGAATCGGAGAGACGTTTGTGAACTATACTATACAAATAGTGTGTCCGTCGAGGAACTATCGGCTGATAGTTGCCCGCGCAATTTTGATGTTCTTAAAACAAATATAAGCCCGAGAACTGACGAAATATACAAGTATTTCCATGTATCACGTCACATGATCGATTTTGGCAAATGAGAGCGCGCCAAGTTTTTGTGTTGAACTATAACGCCTGATAGTTTGCATCCGCGGACGATAACTATCACGTCACGTGATTAATTTCATCCAATCAGAATCGGAGATAATTTAATGGTGAATTATATAGGTCTCTAAAGAAAACATGAGATAGAACTCTATTGTTCTAGCATAACCAAGCTACGGTTCTGTACAACTTGGCTGTCAATTAATATCGAGAAAGCCTCGCGAAAATGGTCAATTTTCCAGGTGCATTCTGTCTGCGCATGTTCGTTCTTTGAAATCACCAAACAGAAAAAGATGGCGGCCTGTACTGTTACCCACAATGCCTTGCGCGTAAAAGCATTTCAATCCGTTATAAAATCAAGAGAGGTAGGCTAGGGCGCATGCGCGAGCTGACCCGTAAATCAGCGGGAATTGTACCGTAAACACTACCTTGTGCTGGTCAATGTTTTGTGTTTGTAATCTTTGAAACAAAGAAGTACAAAAGCTGTTATCAAGACATTGACATTTAACACAAATAGCTGGTTCCACGTTGTTATTTGGAATGTGTTGGGTTCGTAAGGGATTATGCGGTCAAATGTAGAACCGCCATATTTTCCCGTTGTTCGCTGATAGTAAGAAGGTGGCTTGGAAATGCTAATAGGATAGATTTCCTATTTGATGTTCTGTAGAGGTTTCGTATTTCTCTTTTATAACTAATCAGTTATACTTCTAACAGTGGTTGTGGTTTTTATATTCATAATGATATAATTTATACAATAAGAGATGACTTGACAAAGTCATTTTATTCTGATGGTGGTGAATTCCAATCACTTTGGATTGAAATTTCTAGTGAACACGATAAAAATATATTAGTTTGTGTCACTTATCTCCATCCGAAACTAAAAGACCCATCAGTATTTCTTGATTACCTGGATAAAACATTACATACAATAAATAAAGAAAACAAGACTGTGATATTGACTGGTGATTTAAATTTTGATCTCCTAAAATCAGAATTCAAAGATTGCATAAGCAATTATTTACACATTCTGTTTTCTCATTTTATGATTCCTCAGATTACTCAACCTACTAGATTTACAGAACACTCAAACCCATCACTTATTGATCACATTTTCATTAATACATTAAAATCAAACCTAATATCTGGTAATCTTATACCTCATATAACTGATCATTTACCTAGTTTCTTACTCATAACTGATATCAATATATCCTTTAAATCTTCTAAAAACATACTGAGAAGAAACTACTCAAACTTTATTCCTGATAACTTCGTAAATGATATTAGAAACTTAAACCTAGATGAAAAACTCGCTAATTTATCTTCTACCAATGATAAATATAATTACTTTCATGATAATCTACTTGCAACAATCGATAAACATGTTCCACTTACTAAACCTTCAAACAGAAAACTGAAACAAGAAAAAAAACCTTGGATAACAAATGGTATACGAAAATCAATAAAAAATAAAAATAAGTATTTTAAACAATTTATTAGAAGTAAAAACCCTGTCCTCTTTCAAAAATACAAACATTATAGAAATAGGATTAATCATATTATTAAACATTCAAAGGCAAATTATTATTTAAATTATTTCAACAAATTTAAAAATAACATGAAAAAGACTTGGCAAGGAATCAAGAACCTCATTAATGTCTCATCATCTACTTCTAAACAATTTTGTTTACAAGAAGATAATAAACTAATTACTGAGCCATTAATAATAGCAAACAAATTCAACAGTTATTTTAATAAAATCGCAGCTAATCTTGTATCAAAAATGAAACCTCCTAAAAAATGTCATAAAGACTTTCTGCGATCTTGCATAAATGATAGCTTTTTCATTAACCCTGTGACTTCATTTGAAATTAAAACTTTAATTGATAATCTTGATCCTAACAAAAGTCCTGGGATTTACAATTTTCCTATTAAATTATTAAAACTTGCTAACAGTGAAATTGTAATGCCACTAGAGTTTATAATCAATGAATCCTTTTTAAATGGATGCTTCCCTGATAAACTAAAAATACAAAAAATCATACCTCTTCACAAAGGTCCAATCCTTTTTCTTTTATATATTAATGACATCCAAAACTCTACATCAACCTCTTTAAAGTTCTTTTTGTTTGCGGATGACACAAGTCTGTTCTATTCAAATAGTAGTTTAGATGAACTTGAAGCAACCATAAACAAGGGTCTTTCTGAGGTTGATGAATGGTTATCTAGTAACAGGTTATCTCTAAATGTGGCAAAATCAAATTGTGTTTACTTTCGTATAAAAAACAAAACGATCACCAAGTCTCCAATACTGAAAATCGATCAGGAAGTAATAATAGAAAAAAGTTTTACAAGATATCTTGGAGTTACAATTGACCAAAACCTAACCTGGAAAGAACACATATCTTCAATCAAAACTAAATTGGCTAAAACTCTAGGGATTATAAATAAAGCTAGACACTATGCTCCAACTTCCATTTTATTGCAATTATACTATTCATTATTTTTTCCTTATTTAAGCTATGCTAACTTGTTATGGGGAAATGCTCATTCTACAACCCTTGAACCCATTAGAGTTTTGCAAAAAAAAGCTATTCGTGCAGTTCTGAATAAAGAATGGAACTGTCACACTAAACCTTTGTTTCAAAAATTAACTTGCCTAACACTAGATGACATACATAAACTTCACACCAGTTTATTTATGTATGACATCTTCAACAAAAATATAAGTGAAACATTTATTAGTATGTTCACCCCTCTAACTGAAATTCACTCGTATGAAACCCGTCAAAAACAGAAACAAACATTTTTTATAAAACCTGTTAGAACTGACTACAGGAAAAGATTCATTAATCATAATGGCATTAAAATTTGGGAAATGATTCCTCAACATATCAGATCCAAAAACAGAAATTTATTTAAGAAAAGTATTTCTGCTATGTTAATTAATGAATACTCAAACGAACAGTAAAATTCACTAATATTTTACTTCAACTCTACCAAATCACTATCAGAGCTACTTAAACTCCTCTCGTAATCCATCTTACGATATATACTTATTTGTCTTATTAGTTTATTGTTATTATTCTTTTATTAATGTAATAACTAGTCCTTAAATAGTTATAAGCTTCTTGTCCCATGTCTCCTGCTTGTAAAGGTGTTCCTGACTCGATAACCCCTTGGTTTATTCAGGTCCTGCCTACTCAGTAATTATTGTTAAATTTCTTATTTGTTTTTGTTTTGAGTGAAATAAACGTATATTGTATTGTATTGTATTGTATTGTATTATGTTAGAACTGTAGCAATGTTCATTGACAGATCATCTATTGTTATTGTTAATGTATAGGCCCCAACTGGACTCTAGTTTTCTTCCTGAATGCGATCTTTTAAACCATGACTAAACATTAGCATAACAATAGTAATGTTTATAAACACTGAATATTGCTATAGCGTTAGAAATTCATGCTAATTAAAGATTTTTGAACTCAATATTGATATTGGTAATCTTTGTTTTAACACTGTCAACGACGAAATGATTTCAACGTTTGGAATCCTTTAGCCAATTAAAAATCCAACGAGGCAAAGAGAGGTTGGTGGTGAAAAACTGATTAAATTATGTTCTAGATCTGTAGCTAGGATCACAGCATATCATATTTTAGTTGCCAGAAAATATGTTGTATTGGAAACCAGTATAATAATCAAAGATTTTTGGAAATTATAATGGGGTTTTGTCCATTAATTTCTGGATAACAATTGTTTTCGGATCAAACTTGATATAATTGACAGCGATATACATGGCAAGGTAATTGTGACTGTTGGTAAGTACGCAGATTTCATTGTTCGGGTGTCTCTAAGAGCGAATCAATAAGCGGTGTCACAGAGTTTTTCTTTTTTTACTGATGTCCTCCAAACCACCACTGTGTCGTACTATCACCATTCTCTGTCCCCCTGAAATTCATGTTCAGTGCCTGTGGCCCCTCGCAGTAATGCCCAAAATTATTCTCGCTTACAATCGTACCAAAGATTGTTTGGAATGGGCAGTTCATATGACTGCTGTCGATGTGCAAGGCCCATTTACCATCGCGCTGCCAAAACGGCGCCTTCGTCATAAACGCAGAAAAACCACGGATGTTGACGTAATCGACATCCTTGCATTCGCCAGCAACCTCGGACTCCATGATGTCGAAGCGGGAAAAGCTCCCGCGCACGTAATCGCGGTAGTCCACGCCATACTGTAGAAAGCCAGTTGTGGATCTCCAGTGCGTTGATTGGAAAGCGAGAGAATCCATTCGCTCCAGCGACAGTCTATAGGCTTCCCAATTTGGAGAATCTTGGTGCACGGGTGCATTTACGTACATCGCGCGTTTGCAGAAGGCCGTCATGTTTCTGTTCCTGAGCGAGGAGGACATAATTAAGGTCCAGGCGAATCCGGGCTCGGAACGGAAATCGCACCATACTCCATAGGATTTTCCTTCGCTGTCTGTTATTGTATAGGCACTGTTTATTGTGTAACCATCTTTAAGGTAGTCAAAGCAAGAAGAGTACTCCTACGATATGCATGGAATTGAATGATTTGGGCATTTATAACATTGCCTTTTGGTTAGTACTTTTTCTCGCGAGAGCTGGGCAGATTTTCTCAATTACAGGAATTGTTAAGTGACGTCCACACGAGCAAGTTTCCCTTGACAAGTTTGCATATAACAAGTTTTATTTGCTCGTGTGGAGGGAAAAACATGACAGGTTTTCCTTAATCCAGCCGAAAGCCGAAAAATATGGCGGCTGTATATTTGACCACAATCCCTAGCGAACCGTAAAAGAAACACGTATAAATCCTCTAGTCTATTCAATGACAGTGTATTGGCAACAGCACTTGTACTGGCTTGTTTTTAAGATTTAAAACCTCTCTACCGCGATTTTATAACAGATTTAACGTTTTTAGCGCGCAAAGGATTGTGGGTAAAAGTACAAGCGCCATATTTTTCGATGCGGTGGATTAACAAGCCTCCTTGAGTGTTGAAAAGCTGGCATGCCAATTTTTGAACAATGACACTTGTCAAGGAAAAGTTATCAAGTCGCTCGACTAAGACAATAGAGCGGTTTTCAATTGAGTGTCGTAAAACCAAACTCCTGGGCCAATCACAGGAGCAAGTAAAACATATTGAGCCAATCACAGGAGCAAGTAAAAACATTGAGCCAATCACAGGAGCAAGTAAAACATATTGAGCCAATCACAGGAGCAAGTAAAAACATTGAGCCAATCACAGGAGCAAGTAAAACATATTGAGCCAATCACAGGAGCAAGTAAAACATATTGAGCCAATCACGAACTGAAGTAATTCACGTTTGGTTTTACTTCAACCAAAATCACGCAATCGTAGATAACTAACCAATCAAATTCGTAAGCAATCGCCCAATTATTTTTTGACACTCAATTGAAAACCGCTCAATAACAAGGAATTGCCAACTCGTTTCCAGAGCCCTCGACGTTTGTTTGGCGTTGCGTATATAGATACTGCGCATTTACTAGAAACTACTACACTAGCTAGATATTCCGCAATCCAAAGAACATTGCTGTCGCCAAGGGAAATCATTCGTTCACATGAGCGAATAAAACTAGCCAAGAAAACTTCTCAAGGAAAATATGTGCTAGTATGATTATGCTTTGTATTGAAGCTGCTGCGATGACAAGGGTTGTTTTGTGTAATGCATGTCTAGTGTCAACCTATCAGTAAAGCATTGACCACATTGAAATTGAAAAGTAACCTGCTATTTAATGTCTGTTTACCCTTCATTTTTACTTAGAAAATGTACTAATGGAGTTGACATCCAGCTATACACACAGCATTCCATTCTGTAAATTTGTCAGTTCTTAAAACAGGATTTTTCTTTGGATACATAACTTACTCCGACTCCTAACGCTGCTAAAGTTTCCTAATGTTTATATATATTTCATGTTTGTCCGGTTAAAGGGGCACTGTCAATCAAATTAAACCTTCAAGTTTCTGTAAAACAAAACTACAAACATAACACCTTGAGATAGAAGAGAACTACCATGTGAATGTCCTGATATACTTTTCAAAAATGTTCTATAGAGGATGGCAAATATTAAAGCAAAGTGGTTACAGTGAACCGATTTCAGTTAAAAGTTGCTTTAAATTTATCTTAAAAGCAGTATTTTTCATTCACTCTAATCTTTGCCATCTTTCATATTCAAAATTGTCACCAGGATATATGGAAAGAATACTCTGCTGATCTGAGTAGTTATTTTAGTTTGATTTTCGCCATGAGAAAAATGAGGGAAAACATGCAAACCATGGCCAGATCCGATTATCGTCTAAATGTTGTGTCACTCGGGAAAAGATGATCTAAAGTAGAAAACTCGTGTCCAATCATAACAAACTCACCTTTTCTTCCTTAGGATGGTCGATGTTAGGAAGCGGTTAGGGCTGTTCATTTTGATACAAGTATTGCTGGCTTTCTATTGGCTGAGTAGCATATCTCAGGGCTTGATGCTGCATAGGCGTGAGTCTTGGCTGC
Organism: Actinernus sp. WN-2022; assembly: GCA_030867875.1. Lineage (NCBI taxonomy): Eukaryota > Metazoa > Cnidaria > Anthozoa > Actiniaria > Actinernidae > Actinernus > Actinernus sp. WN-2022. The sequence continues at coordinate 9,976,845 of JAOWCC010001501.1, forward strand.
TGTGCAGGATTCACAATCAGCTGAGACACAAATCTACGTTGTTCAGCAAAATTCGAGACTGGTTGATGCCATAATCTTGGCTGTACTGGAGGTGTTATAGGGGCTAACTGAGGCTCAAATTTACGCGATTGATCAGGAAGTTTGGAGCCTGTACGAGGCCCGATTCTCAGTTGGCCAGGATAACTCAGATCTGGCTGAAGCGAAAGCCTCGGCTTCTGAAGACCAAACCTCGCGTTTGGTTGAAGGAGATTCACAGGTGGAATAGGCGCCGCGTAACTCGGCTGCTCAACAGCTAATCTCACCAATGGCTGCGTCTGCAATGTTAATATGGATAGAGTCTTTTCTGTATCCGCCCCTAAGCTATGGAATAACCTTTCATCGGTCTTTAAGAATAGCTAAATTGTTGGCAATATGGTCTAAATTAACATGTATGTTGAAAAATTGGAAATATATTTTAGCTTTTTTATTAAATTGGATACAAGTATGAACCATTTTGAGCTTACGATCTCCTAAGGAGAGGAATCGCTCACTTAATTAATTCATGAAATGACAATATAAACTAACTAAAACCCTACCTTGAACCATAACAAAATCCTAACCATCCAGTAAACAAGATCTTACCCACCTAGAGCTAGGGTTCTCAAGAAAAACGTCTCAAGAAAATGGTGAGGTAAAAGAAATTGAGAGATTTTCTGGAACTCGAATCCCGCTCCTCCTACTCGTAAGGCAAACGTCGCAACCACTACACTAAACAACCATCGTCACTCAATTGCTGTCAAATTTTAAAATTTTAAAACCACTGCTAATCTATGTATTTTTAGGGAATCAGAATGAGTGAGCGATTCCTCTCCTTAGGAACTCTGTATGAGCTTGGGCGCCGCCATCTTGGATCTGATGACGTCACACGGTAGTCACTATTGTTACACAACAATAGATCTATTGTTTTTGACAATATAGGGACAGCCTGAAACGTCATCAGATCCAAGATGGCGGTGCCCAAGCCCAAAATGGCTCATACTTGTATCCAATTAAAAAAAAACTATTATATATTTTCAATTTTTTTTCAACATGTTTTTAATCTAGACCACCCAACAATTTAACTTGTTTCAACAGTTGGGGTTCCCTCGCAGAAAACATGATGGTACTTGCCAAATTTTAAAAATTCCGCCATTTTTGTATACGCTGCAGTCGTCCCTAGTCCCCACGCGTCACGTTATGTAGCTCTACTGTTTCTATTTCTAAGTCTAAGTTAATAACCTATCTTTTTACATTAGCGTTGATTAGATTGATATTTTAATTCTATAATTTGCATTTTTAAGTTGGCTGCTTTTGTATTTAATATATATTTATATCTCTCTCGATTTCACATTGTTGTCATAACAAAACTGTATTGAAAGACGTTTAGAGCAGTTTACGAATAAGCGCTATATAAATGTGTTATTATTTTTATTATATTTATTATATTGTTGTTGGCTGAACAACAAGGAAACTTACATTTGGCTGTTTTTCGAACCTCAAAGGAGACATCGTATTTAGCTGAGGTCCAATTCTCGGCTGAGCTGCGAAAGCAAAAGTTGGTTGCGGAGCAAATCGTGGCTGAACAGCAAACCTCGCACTCGGTTGAACTGGCATGAATTTGGTCGGTGGAACAGGAACGTTGTAAGGAAGTAGTTGAGATCCATAGCCTGGGTGAGCTGCAAAGCGTGGCTGAACAGCAAACCTCGCACTCGGTTGAACTGGCATGAATTTGGTCGGTGGAACAGGAACGTTGTAAGGAAGTAGTTGAGATCCATAGCCTGGGTGAGCTGCAAAGCGTGGCTGAACAGCAAACCTCGCACTCGGTTGAACTGGCATGAATTTGGTCGGTGGAACAGGAACGTTGTAAGGAAGTAGTTGAGATCCATAGCCTGGGTGAGCTGTAAAGCGTGGCTGGCTTGTGGCCAAAGCTGGTTGCCCTATTATTAGGATTCGGAGTCTTACTTTTATAATATTAATAGTACTAGTAATCCTAACAAGGTCCACATGATACCGTTTCAAAAAATGCGTTTTCAAAAGTTTGTGTTTTCATCTCCCGTCCACACGAAAACGATGTATCGTTTTCATTAATTAAAAACCGAAACTTTTGAAAACACAAATTTTTGAAAATGGTATGGTGTGGATTGGGCCTAAACGAGACCAAACTTTATATCCCTTCCCACAGAAAAAGCTAAGGCATAAAGTACAAGTACATAAACTGCAGCCTAGTCCCCTAGGTCTTCTGGCTGGTATTTTGTCTGAGTGGGTTATTGGGATCCCTGTGGTTTGTACTGGCTTGTGACGTCACCAACTGTCAACCAGAAGGCCTAGCAGAATTCGCCCAAAAATTCGCGAAAATGGGCCCAAGATGGCGACCACTCTTGATGACAAGGGGGAAGATAGTTCAAAGATTTGCATGCATCAGGTGATAGGAAAATCGCATTGAGATTTCTTATTCTAAAATGTTTGACGTTTTTGTAATTTCAAATGGTAAAACCTGGCAAAATGCAGTCGGATATTAAAATTAAAATTATCGAATATCGTGTATTTTTTAAAGCAATGAAACTCACTCGTGAAGTAATACTTTATTCACTTTTATTCAACAAAATACCTGGCACTTCGCTTCCAAGCTGTTTATCTTACAGATTTGGATTCGCTGCCCGATGTTAGCAGAGAAGAGAGACCGACAGCAGCCAACTTCAGTTTTTACCAATCAATCAATCAAGCTTTTATTTATACTCGTACATTTACAAAGAAGAATACAGAAACTAACAAAATATAGGAAAAGAAAATAATCTGTTGCTAATGGTACTTAAGACTTAGATAGAGTAAACGCTGCTTAGATTAACCAGGAGGGCTATTCGAGCTAAGTAGCGTTAACAATTGCTTTGAAAAATTTGGAACAAGATAGGCCAGGGGACAAGAACAACAATGTTTAACTGATCTACAGTACATAAGTATTATGAAACTACAAAATTAAGATGGCAATAGGAAGGTAGGAAGCTAATAATTATGATAGTTAATTAAAATGCATTGTAGTAATGGTGATGAAAAGGACATTCATCAATAATTCATTATAAAGGATCGGAGTCTCTGAGAAGCTTTGCAAAACATTTCCGACTTTTGGATTTGGGGTTTTCATCAATTGAGTTCCAAACTTTAACACCTGTGTAGCGTATACTAAATTTGCCATAATATGTTCTTATTTTTGGGAGATAAAATGCCTTTTTGCTAGCTAGTCTAGTATTGTATTCAGTGATGAATGTTACAAACAAGGCTAAAATAATCATTAAATACAACAGGGAGTCTATTGTGGTGAAAATCATACATAAATAAGGCATTGTGAGTGAAAACTAAATCAATAAATTTAATTATACCTAATCGTTTAAACAGTGGACTAGAATGATCGCTATACTTGGAAAAAGTGATAATATGCACTGCTTTTTTCTGAAGTGTGATTAGGGGCCTAAGAGTAGAGGGGTATGTATTTCCCCATGTACATGTGACATATGATAAAAAAGGATAAATTAGAGTACAGTATAATTAGTCAAAATAGACAAACTGACATAATGTCGAATTTTACACATGATATCAACACATCGATTAACTTTCTTGGATATATGTAAGATATGATGTTTCCAACTCAAATTTGAGTCAACGAAGACACCTAGGTACTTAATACTCTTTTCTTGTTTAATTTCTCTATTGTTTATGCATAATTTGATTTTATAGCTCACTGCTTTTTGAGGAGGATGGAATATGATAAAGTTCGTTTTGTCAATATTCAATGACAGCTTATTTAACTGCTTATACACTAATCTAAGATTTTCATTAATGGAAGTTTCTAAGGCAAGTAAATTGTTATTGGAACAAAAGAGGTTGGTGTCATCTGCAAAAATATGAAAATTAAATAGTTTGCTACAGTTACAGAAATCGTTTATGTATAAAAGAAATAAAAGAGGCCCTAACACAGAGCCTGGGGCACCCCATGTGAAATAATAGACTCCTCAGATCTGGTACTCCCAACTGAAACGAACTGACGCCTATTTTTCAAGTAGGAAACAAACCAATCACATGCTATGCCATGAATACCATAACGATACAATTTATCAATTAAAATGTCATGATCAACAGTATCAAAAGCTTTGGAGAAGTCTAAAAAAAATCCACATGAGTATAGCCCATCCTCAATCGATCTTTGTATTTTATCAATTATAAGGAGTACTGCACGAGAAGTGGAATGCTTGGCACGGAAGCCAAATTGATTTTCATAGAGAATGTGATTTGTATCTATAAAAGCAATTAGTCTTTTAAACATCAATTTTTCCAAGATCTTATTAAAAACGGAGAGAAGAGAAATTGGTCTGTAATTATTCAAATTTGTGATTGAGTCCTTTTTATGCACTGGAATAACCTGGGTTACCTTGAAGTGATCTGGTACAGAGCCACTAGAAAATGAATAATTTATGATAATTTCAAGAGGGATTGATAGGCAGGTTTTGAGAAGTTTTAATAGTCTAGTTGGAATACTATGTGGACCAGTTGCTTTTGATGCCTGGAGGTTTGATATTTCATCCTCAATTTCTCTAACAGTAACTGGAAATAAGTAAAAACTATTTAATTGTGGAGTACCCAAGAAATTCTTGGGGGTTGCCGTAGAGCTGGGAATATCTTGAGCTAGTTTTTTTCCAATATTAGAAAAGTATTTATTGAATGCTGAGGCTATTGTTGCAGGATCTTTCAGGATATGATTATTAAGTATAATCTTAGAAGGGGGACTCGAGCCCTTTGGCTTTAGGGTAATCAGTTCCTTAATCCCAGTCCAGGTGTTTTTAATATTCTGACTGTTTATTAAAAAGTAGTCAGTGGAATGAACTCATTGTGCTTCGTCAAACGGATAGAAGTTGTTGAGCCGTGAAACTCAACACGATATTCACCTAGAGCGGGTTTCCTCCACGCCAAATCAGGCAAAGTGCTTTTCAAATCCAAGCAATACTCTCTTAAAGAATCAAACCCATGCTTTGATATTTGCTCAAGCTCTTCACGAGCAAATGTATACCGAATCCGTGACCGCCATGTTGGATCGAATTCTGCTTGGCCTTCTGGTAACATTGAGCAGTGACAAGCCATTACAAACCACAGGGATCCCATTAACCCAGGGACTAGGCTGCATAAACTGATAATAACTGCTTAATTCTAATTCTATCTGTGGTTTAGCCGGGTTCTGACTAGCTTATGGTTAGTTCAGGGTGCCGTTAACATTCAGTGTTATTTTCGGTGTTTTCGATCCAGATCAACTCCTAGCAGGCCTGTAGCCAGACCAAATTGTTTGTCGAGGCACTAAAATGAAAATGACGAAAATGGCGACCAAACCAAAGAACATGTCGACAGGAAATGGCGGGAAAGAACGCGATAACGAGGTTCGTAATTCGTGGAAGGTCGCTTCTTTGTAACTCTTGCAAGCTCGCTGGTGAAGTACTGAATACCATTGGACCCCTCAACTTCAAGCGATTTCTTGTATTTCATAACAATAACAACAACAATAACAATAACAACAACAACAACAACGACGATTTAAAAAAAACAATCACCATTTGTTTACGGAGGCAACGTAACTGCCTCGGTTTGCCTCATACCAGCTACGGGCCTGCCAACACATCTAACATACTGACTTATGATTCAAAATATGTTGTACCTATCCTGCCGCCTAAAAAAGATAGGCCGACGTCCGGGATTTCTTTTTCCAGTTACGAAAAACGTTATATGGCCAAAAGCTAGTCAAAGACTTAAAACTGAGAACTGAGATCGAATATCTAGATTTAAATTTTTGAGAATTTATGTGTAACCAAAGGTGCTAGAAAAAATAAACCGGACCATTGTACTTACTTTATTTACCCTTAAGTCCCTTATAAATATACAGGTATAACTCGGCTTACCAAAATAATATTCCTTGTTCTGTTTTTGTACCTTGGCCTGTTTAGCTGAGACCTGCGATGCTATAGCAGCTATAAGAAGCAAAAACGCAGCTACATTTCCCACGCTCTCCATCCCTCAAGCCTGCGGTTGGTCAAACGAATGTATTCTTTGACAAGGAAAGGTAAAACAAGCTGTAAACTTGCATTTCTTTAACATTATGTAAGTGTGAACTATAGGTCGGGGATCAAAGTGCTAGTAAAAATACGGTTTTAAAACCGGTATTACCAGCTAAGCTGTTTTCCATTTTCTTTACCTTACTTACAAAACTACGATTCGTGTTCGACGGTGATTTGTCATTATAACGGATGAGAATTTCCTTTCCTTAAGTTTCACATCAAATTACATAAAAGAATCGAAGAGATTGTTGATAGTGCTCTCGCAGTATAGGTAATAAAAATGGCAATATACCTGTAAGTACGTTTACACCGTTTGCATTTTTAGGTCAAGACTAGCTATCTTAAAATCTGTTGTTCGCCGTGTTTTCATTTTTAAAGATATTTGTTTTATCTCTTAATTATAAATATATTGCTATTATTCCTGCAACAGATGGATAATCTGTTGCAGGAGCAAAGTGAGTGTCGAAAATCTGATACCGATTTTGCCCATCCGATAGCCCAATATAAAATAAATATCTCATCACTGAAGATTCTTGTTGGTGCAAGTAAGAAGCAAAAAGCTTCTGCTCTATGTTTTTTTAAACTATAACCAGATGAAATGGTTCATCATTTATGATGTACACACACATATGTATATACAGTGTATATATATTTGCGCTAAGAGACTTTTTCAATGTGTTCATTGTGGTGTTGGTCACATCTTATCACTTAATCAATAATAATAAAAATATTCTATTGCGCAACATCAAATCGATGATCAGTCATCGCATCACAATACACAATTAAAACTAATAATAAAATAATATATAGCTATTAACTAAAAATGATATAAAAACGTATATATGTTTGAATAAAATCTAAGGTATATAGATCTCACTATAAGCTAGTTTAAAAAAGATATAACTTCAAATGGCGCTTAACAATGTCAATAAAGTCTATTTGTCTAAGGTCACGTGGCAGCACGTTCCAAAGTTTTGGGGCAGCAGCAACAAAGGCTCTGTCTCCCAAAGTCTTCCTAGTAATACTACAAAAATCGATTAAAACATGGTAGTTAATCTGCTTTAATGGGAGAAAAGGACGCTTTCCCACATGAATTTTATAGGAAGTTGACTACGTACTGGACTATACCCAAATGGACAACCCCAAAAATACCATTCTGGGCAAGTAACTGCTGTAAGGAACTTGTATCATACCTTATTTGTGCTGTAACTCATATAATATTTATGATTCGCCTTCATTGTAGCTCGTATAATACCGGTATTCATGATTTGTCATCGATACATTCCGCAGCCATTTTGAATAACCACAGGCATCCAAAACTCGCTTGGTTTCATAAGCAATTTAATAGAGAAATACAAATACATATTAAGTACCACTTAATAAACTTCATAAACTAGTTGGAGTACTATGTGGACCAGTTGCTTTTGATGCCTGGAGGTTTGATATTTCATCCTCAATTTCTCTAACAGTAACTGGAAATAAGTAAAAACTATTTAATTGTGGAGTACCCAAGAAATTCTTGGGGGTTGCCGTAGAGCTGGGAATATCTTGAGCTAGTTTTTTTCCAATATTAGAAAAGTATTTATTGAATGCTGAGGCTATTGTTGCAGGATCTTTCAGGATATGATTATTAAGTATAATCTTAGAAGGGGGACTCGAGCCCTTTGGCTTTAGGGTAATCAGTTCCTTAATCCCAGTCCAGGTGTTTTTAATATTCTGACTGTTTATTAAAAAGTAGTCAGTGGAATGAACTCATTGTGCTTCGTCAAACGGATAGAAGTTGTTGAGCCGTGAAACTCAACACGATATTCACCTAGAGCGGGTTTCCTCCACGCCAAATCAGGCAAAGTGCTTTTCAAATCCAAGCAATACTCTCTTAAAGAATCAAACCCATGCTTTGATATTTGCTCAAGCTCTTCACGAGCAAATGTATACCGAATCCGTGACCGCCATGTTGGATCGAATTCTGCTTGGCCTTCTGGTAACATTGAGCAGTGACAAGCCATTACAAACCACAGGGATCCCATTAACCCAGGGACTAGGCTGCATAAACTGATAATAACTGCTTAATTCTAATTCTATCTGTGGTTTAGCCGGGTTCTGACTAGCTTATGGTTAGTTCAGGGTGCCGTTAACATTCAGTGTTATTTTCGGTGTTTTCGATCCAGATCAACTCCTAGCAGGCCTGTAGCCAGACCAAATTGTTTGTCGAGGCACTAAAATGAAAATGACGAAAATGGCGACCAAACCAAAGAACATGTCGACAGGAAATGGCGGGAAAGAACGCGATAACGAGGTTCGTAATTCGTGGAAGGTCGCTTCTTTGTAACTCTTGCAAGCTCGCTGGTGAAGTACTGAATACCATTGGACCCCTCAACTTCAAGCGATTTCTTGTATTTCATAACAATAACAACAACAATAACAATAATAACAACAACAACAACGACGATTTAAAAAAAACAATCACCATTTGTTTACGGAGGCAACGTAACTGCCTCGGTTTGCCTCATACCAGCTACGGGCCTGCCAACACATCTAACATACTGACTTATGATTCAAAATATGTTGTACCTATCCGGCCGCCTAAAAAAGATAGGCCGACGTCCGGGATTTCTTTTTCCAGTTACGAAAAACGTTATATGGCCAAAAGCTAGTCAAAGACTTAAAACTGAGAACTGAGATCGAATATCTAGATTTAAATTTTTGAGAATTTATGTGTAACCAAAGGTGTTAGAAAAAATAAACCGGACCATTGTACTTACTTTATTTACTCCTTAAGTCCCTTATTAAATATACAGGTATAACTCGGCTTACCAAAATAATATTCCTTGTTCTGTTTTTGTACCTTGGCCTGTTTAGCTGAGACCTGCGATGCTATAGCAGCTATAAGAAGCAAAAACGCAGCGACATTTCCCACGCTCTCCATCCCTCAAGCCTGCGGTTGGTCAAACGAATGTATTCTTTGACAAGGAAAGGTAAAACAAGCTGTAAACTTGCATTTCTTTAACATTATGTAAGTGTGAACTATAGGTCGGGGATCAAAGTGCTAGTAAAAATACGGTTTTAAAACCGGTATTACCAGCTAAGCTGTTTTCCATTTTCTTTACCTTACTTACAAAACTACGATTCGTGTTCGACGGTGATTTGTCATTATAACGGATGAGAATTTCCTTTCCATAAGTTTCACATCAAATTACATAAAAGAATCGAAGAGATTGTTGATAGTGCTCTCGCAGTATAGGTAATAAAAATGGCAATATACCTGTAAGTACGTTTACACCGTTTGTATTTTTAGGTCAAGACTAGCTATCTTAAAATCTGTTGTTCGCCGTGTTTTCATTTTTAAAGATATTTGTTTTATCTCTTAATTATAAATATATTGCTATTATTCCTGCAACAGATGGATAATCTGTTGCAGTGTCGAAAATCTGATACCGATTTTGCCCATCCGATAGCCCAATATAAAATAAATATCTCATCACTGAAGATTCTTGTTGGTGCAAGTAAGAAGCAAAAAGCTTCTGCTCTATGTTTTTTTAAACTATAACCAGATGAAATGGTTCATCATTTATGATGTACACACACATATGTATATACAGTGTATATATATTTGCGCTAAGAGACTTTTTCAATGTGTTCATTGTGGTGTTGGTCACATCTTATCACTTAATCAATAATAATAAAAATATTCTATTGCGCAACATCAAATCGATGATCAGTCATCGCATCACAATACACAATTAAAACTAATAATAAAATAATATATAGCTATTAACTAAAAATGATATAAAAACGAATATATGTTTGAATAAAATCTAAGGTATATAGATCTCACTATAAGCTAGTTTAAAAAAGATATAACTTCAAATGGCGCTTAACAATGTCAATAAAGTCTATTTGTCTAAGGTCACGTGGCAGCACGTTCCAAAGTTTTGGGGCAGCAGCAACAAAGGCTCTGTCTCCCAAAGTCTTCCTAGTAATACTACAAAAATCGATTAAAACATGGTAGTTAATCTGCTTTAATGGAAGAAAAGGACGCTTTCCCACATGAATTTTATAGGAAGTTGACTACGTACTGGACTATACCCAAATGGACCACCCCCAAAATACCATTCTGGGCAAGTAACTGCTGTAAGGAACTTGTATCATACCTTATTTGTGCTGTAACTCATATAATATTTATGATTCGCCTTCATTGTAGCTCGTATAATACCGGTATTCATGATTTGTCATCGATACATTCCGCAGCCATTTTGAATAACCACAGGCATCCAAAACTCGCTTGGTTTCATAAGCAATTTAATAGAGAAATACAAATACATAAGTACCACTTAATAAACTTCATAAACTATTGCTCTATTATTTCTGAAGATATTTGTTACATGTTATGAGGAAAATACATTCACATAGCGCATATTATGAACTATTCTCGAGGTAACGACCACACTTAACGCGAAATGCAAAAATAGAGCTTGGGATGCCTGTGGATATTCAAAATGGCAGTCGAACGATGCAGATCATGAATACCGGTATTATACGAGCTATCACGGTAAGAGCTACTGTAGAAGGAAGGTATGATACAAGCTCCTTTCCGCAGAATTTTTTGGCGTAGTCCATTTGTGTAGTCCATGGGTGTATTATTGTTCGTTTGGCAAATCCGAAAACGGATTTCGACTTTAGCATGATCCAAGAAATCCATCTCTCAGAAGGGGTTTATGGCCCGTGTACGCCGCACAAGATACGTCACAGCTATGCTACTACGTCACATCAACACAGAGGAACAGTGGAACAGTAGAACGCAGCTACACAGAGGAACAGTGGAACACTAGGCACAGAGGAACAGTGGAACACTAGGAACAGTGGAACACTAGGCACTGTTCCACTGTTCCTCTGTGCTTAGTGTTCCACTGTTTCACTGTTCCACTGTTCCTCTGTGCCTAGTGTTCCACTGTTCCTCTGTGCCTAGTGTTCCACTGTTCCTCTGTGTAACTGCGTTCTACTGTTCCACTATTCCTCTGTGTAGCTGCGTTCTACTGTTCCACTATTCCTCTGTGCCTAGTGTTCCACTGTTCCTCTGTTCCACTGTTCCTCTGTGCCTAGTGTTCCACTGTTCCACTGTACTATATGTTCCTCTGTGCCTAGTGTTCCACTGTTCCTCTGTGTAGCTGCGTTCTACTGTTCCACTGTTCCTCTGTGTAGATGTGACGTAGTAGCATAGCTGTGACGTATCTTGTGCGGCGTACACGGGCCATCAACCATTTTCGTGGATTAATCCAAATCCGGATTTCTGTCTTTGTTTTTTTTTGGGAAATCCGAAAACGGATTAGTAAATTAGTACTAATGAACTGCTGTGCGCAGCATCTGTTTCGATTTATATATGTATTGTTCATGGTCCTCAATATATAGGCGCTTGAACAGGAATATGGCAGCCATCTATTACACCTGGGAATCCTCGTTTCTCTTCAAATTGCTCGATAGTTTCTCTTACCCCCTGACCCTCTGGAAAATGGATGAATCTCGGCCCCAGACGATCTACGATTACCTTGCAGACTCGGTTCCGTCTCGGTCCATAAAAACGCAAAAAATGAACTCGACCAATATCCCCCCATCTTGACCTCACGCTTGGTCAATAACCTCTACATATTCACCTCCGAGCAAAGCAGCGATCATCTCGCGCGAGGTTTTGCCCATTTTACAGAAAATTAAATAACTATTTGGTGCTGGCTATTCACCTGGAGTGTGTGATAAACTTCAAAAGCAGTGGATGTTGTGACATCAAATCGATCTGACACTGACCTCATGCACTCGGGATTACCTAGTATCCAAACTGTAATGAGAATCTGCTTTCTTAATCTACTGGGGCCCTGCCTCCGTGGGTTTGATGCTGAGTTAGCTCTAGACAAAGAGCAAGAAGAATTGACCCGCGAGACATATGGAAACAGACGGACGGTAGTGTGGTACAACCTCTTCAAAATTCGCACTTGGTTCGTCCATAGTTAATAGAGTGGAATGGTTATGAAACCCGGCAAACTTCAAAGGGGCTAACAAAGGCGCTGCGATTTATGTTGGAAGGGGGCAAGACAAAATATTGTGCAGGGTCATAGTTCATTAGCGTCCCCTGAACGACTGAACTCACACGTTTCTATTGGCTGATTGATTAACACATTGGAATTTCTATTGTGTTTTGTGCAGGGTCACGGTTGAAAAAAGCTAACAAAGACATATAACAAAGAAGGTCGCTGGGTTTCATAACCATTCCACTCTATTAACTATGGTTCGTCCGTTGGTTACTTTGCATGAGAAGCAAAAGAACAGCTCCATTGTCATCACACTCATTCAAAATATCTGCATCTATTTCAGTATCAAAAAACTCATCAAAAAGAAGAAAGAGCGCAGCGAGAGCTCTTCGTCAGTGTGCCATTTTCGATAGTGACCAATTTAATTTAGACGGATTAGACAGTTGCCGTAGCAACAAATCCCTTTTCGGATTTCGTGTTTTTGTGAGAACAGGAAATCCAGGTAATCCGGATCACTTGGATTTTCCCAAACGAATACACCCCATGTAAGTGTGGACCCAGGGGAAGGAGTATACAAGACACAACGAGAAGCTTTCTACACGGTTTAATCTTATCCGCCGAGAGATAACAACAACACACGTTCTTCTACCTCATGGGCTCCCGATCTCCCATGACCTCTTGCGCGTGCTAATCCCATGGCAACGCATAACATAGGTAACATAATCTAGTCACGCAATACATCGGTCACACTCTCCCCCCGATGAGGAGATGTATGCCACGACATCTAACTTTAACAAATATTTCTATATATATTATCAATGTGTCTTGCTAAAACATGCAATGTTATGATCATTTTCGGATCACATGCACAGTCAATCCATGCAGTTTACAGAGGTTTGCGAACAGGATTCTTCCGTGAGCCAGTTTCTTCTCATAGGCTGATGTTCCACGAGCATATTGACTGCACAAATAGTCCCTAAGATGTTGCGGACGCGCTTTCTTCCTAGTGGGGCGTCTGACGCTCTGTTCCGGTGTTTGCTTGGTTTCTGCTTGTTGTGGATTTTCTGAACTCATCTTAAGACTCATCTTAATCATCTCCTTATTCTTCAGAAACGTGCTGTGCGTTTGATGATTTTTGCTAAATATAGAGACCATGCAATCCCTCTTTTTGTTGAATCAGGCATACTTCCAATTAATTTCCTTTACTTTCATAATATTGCTTGCACTATGCACGATGCTATAAATGGTAAATCACCTATTAATATTTCTTCATTGTTTACCAGAATAAGTGATGTTCATAATTATAATACTAGATCAAGAACACGCGGCAATCTTTATCAGTCTCGTTCAAGGTTAAATATTCACGCAAAGTCATTCTGTTCAATTGGAGTGAAGGTCTGGAATTGTATTCCATCCTCAATACGCTCTGTAAAAAAAACGGTCTTCATAAAAAAATGCAAAAGTTTACTTATTGATGTTCTTTCGTCTAGTGATGATTATGTTGATATGGCCCAGATTATGCAGCATGTAGCAAATCCATAACTTTTTCAATCTTTGGCTCTCCTCCTTAAATTCAACTTCCTGTCTTATTTACGACTAGGAAATTGCCTGAGTCTATAAATCTTGTAAATTATAGTAGATTTATATTGTTGGCTTTTTTAAGTAGTACTTATTTAGCAGTACTTATTTAGCAGTCAGTTCTGCTTGTAAGTTCTTTATGTAATCTGAGATCTGTTTCCGTTCTTCTTTTGCTTGAAAATTGTTAATACGATCGTCTCTTGTACATTTGCTAACCCCCCACCTCGAATAGCATTTGCTAAATGTGGGTGGGTTAGATTCTTTGTAATATAATTGGTAAATTGAAATAAAAGTGGAAAAAAAAAGTGAAAGTGAACCCTCATTCCTACTCTCTAATTTGTGTCCTACTTCTGTACTACTGTCATCTGATACTTCTAGTGTTTCTTCTTGTAAAGACGTCTGCAGGGCGTTGTCGACTTGCGCGCAGTCACCCTGCAGTCTTGAGTCTGATACGAGGCTTTCGTAACCCTCGTCGCTCCGCACTGTCGCGTTACTATCGTCGACCCTCTTACTCGTCTCTTCAGTTAAGTCGCTGGTGATCTTTGCTTCGGTTTCTTTCATTATCTGTGGCGTACCGGGATCTGTCTCTACAGGTGAAACGTCAGCAGTGGTATCTTGGTCGCTTGAAAGAAACATGCATTTGCGTAACATATTTCTGTGCACTGTGTGAAGTTCGTTACGGTTATCCTCCTTTCGAATTACGTACACTGGGCTGTCATGCATTTTCTTCTCTACTATATATGGTCCCTTCCATCTATCTGCTAGTTTGTGCCTTCCTTTGATGCCAGTCTTCACTGTGAGTACTCTGTCTCCGGGATTGAACTCTGACCCCTTCGCTTTACGATTGTACTGCTTTCCTTGCTGTTCTTTTGCCTGTAGTGACGCTTGCTTTGCCAATTCGTAGCTTGATCGTAGTCGTTCTCTCAGCTCACAGATGTGCTCACAGTATTCTCTCTCCTTCTCCGGTTCTTCTCTCTGCACACCAAAGGCTAGATCAACGGGTAGCCGAAGATGTCGTCCGAACATAAAAAAATACGGAGAATATCCGGTAGAGGCATGGGTTGTGGCGTTATACGCGTGCGTCATGGTTTCAAGGTGAACTTTCCAATCTAACTTCTTACTCGGGTCCATGGTTCCTAACATGTTCATCAAAGTGGAATTAAATCGTTCCGTGAGGCCATTTCCCTGGGGATGATAGGGCGTTGTGCGACTCTTTTCCATACCCGTAATCGCACAAAGTTCCTTCATAAGGTCGCTTTCGAAATTTCTCCCTTGATCACTATGTATTCTCTTTGGTATCCCATATACGCACATAAATCTCTTCCAAAAGACCTTAGCAATTGTCTTTGCCTTCTGATCGCGTGAAATGATCGGTAACAACAAGTACGTTCTATATTCCTCCCTTAGACGTTTCTAGCGTAAGGAAATCCATACATACCAATTCCAAGGGCTCTGACGTGTGAATATTTTGCAATGGTGCGCGCTCTGTCGAAATAGGCTTTCGCAATCCGCATCTCTGGCATGCTTCACAAAACTCCTGGGCTGTGTCATACATCCGCGGCCAGTAGAATCGTTCACGCACAAGTTCTAAGGTCCTTTCAACGCCCGGATGATTCACGTCATGAATACTTCTTAAGACCTTCTGTCGTAGGGCTTCCGGTAAGACAATTTGTTGAACGGTGACCTTCTTGTGGTTTGAGTACTCTCTCACGAGGACGCCTTCGATTATCTTTAACTGATTCCACTGTTTTAACAACATTTTAATGTCTGCTGACATGTTCCTCCGTTCTCGACGGCTTGGCTTATTACCTGACACAACATACTCTAGGACAGCACCCGTAATCTTATCTTCTTTCTGATGCACTCTTAGTTCTGCTGTGGTCATTGTTGGTAAAGTTTCGTGTCCCTGTAGGATGTGGCTTTGTATGGTGGCCTTCGTTTTGTTGCTTGAATGTAGGACCGCGTCAAGCGCCTCTCTCACGTCTTCCTGGGGCATCCTCGATAATGCATCTGCGTTTGCATTGCTTTTACCTGAGCGGTAAACGATACTGAAGTTGTAAGAGGATAATTTGGCCACCCATCGCTGCCGACATGCATCTAACTTTGCTGTTGACATAACATAACATAGTGGGTTGTTATCAGTTAGTACCTGAAATTCATTACCGTAGAGGTAATCTCTAAACTTTTCAGTCACGGACCATTTCAGTGCAAGGAACTCTAATTTGTGGGCTGGATACCGTGCCTCTGCCGCTACCAATCCGCGACTCGCGTACGCAATCACTCTTTCTTTACCATCTTGTACCTGCGCCAGCACGGGCGCCCAAACCTCTGGTACTCGCATCGGTCTGTACAACGAACGGCAGCGAGAAATCTGGATAACCAAGTAGTGGCGCACTAACTAGTCTCTCTTTCAACAACTTGAATGCTGCGTCACATTCCTCCGACCACTTGAAGGGTTCACTAGATGGCTGTCACCGATTACCGCGCTTCTTCTTTGACCCCTCTTCAGAAGCGAGCTTATGCCAGGGAGCTGCTACCTTCGAGTACTCTCGAACAAATCTCCTGTAGTATCCCGTGAATCCTAGGAATTGCCGTAACTCCACTTTACTCTCCGGTGTTTTCCATTCCTTAACTTTGCGCGCTTTCTCGGGATCTGTAGCGATTCCGTCTTTGGACACGACATGGCCAAGGTAACGTACTTCTTCTTGAAACAAATAACACTTCTTGGGCTTAAGTTTAAGACCGTGATTATGAAGACGGTCGAACACCATCTTCAGTCTCTCTAAATGTTCCTCGAATGTTCTAGAAAATACGATTATATCATCAAGATATATGAGCACCTTCTCTATGTTAAGATCTCCTAGAACCGTTAGCATTAGCCTTTGGAACGTCGCCGGTGCATTTACTAGGCCCATGGCCATACGACGGCTGTTATATAGACCTACTGGTGTGACAAATGCAGTTTTGTGCTGGTCCTTGGGGTCGACGCCTATCTGGTAGTAGCCACTGGTTAAGTCGAGGGTTGAAAAACATTTCGCGCCCCCGAGTGCGTCGAGCGCTTCATCAACACGTGGCATAGGGAATGAGTCTTTGACTGTCTTAGAGTTTAGCACTCTATAGTCAATACATATACGCATTGTGCCATCTTTTTTTCGTGCTATTACAATGGGTGATGCATATGGGCTCATACTCGGTGCAATGATACCTTTGGCTTCCATACCTTTCAGCGTTTCCACCAACTCCTTATGCTCCGAGGGTCGCACCCGTCTATGGGGGATCTTGAATGGGGTCTCGTCAACCAGCGGGATCTGGTGCTCTATCGTCTTGGTGTAACTATAATCGTCTGAACTGCGTGAAAATA
Organism: Actinernus sp. WN-2022; assembly: GCA_030867875.1. Lineage (NCBI taxonomy): Eukaryota > Metazoa > Cnidaria > Anthozoa > Actiniaria > Actinernidae > Actinernus > Actinernus sp. WN-2022. Next base: position 9,993,908 of record JAOWCC010001501.1, read on the forward strand.
CATCAGCACGTTCTTGCAATAATTTCTCTACTTGGTTTACTTGCTCCTCATTATTAAGTAAGCCCCTATTAAAATTCAACTCAGACAAATGGTTAGTACCCTGAGTAGCTGCTTCATGTACCTCTTGGCACACAGTTCCTTTATTCTCGCTATTCTCGATAATGCCATCAGTAACATATAAATCTGCTAACCGCGTGTTTCGCTTGATATGAAGGGCTTTATCTGTAGGGTTCGCGACTCGCACTCGAACCAGTTGGTTTGCTATTATGACAACTGTATTTGCAACCAGAAGATTATCGGGACCGTTGTACGCGGGCGTCCTCTCCAACAGTCCCATGTATGGCCGATTTCCGGGTGCTTTAGGGACACTGACCGGGACGTTTACTTCTCCACCGTTCGGGGGAATAACTATAGACTGGTGCCCAGTATATCTGGCGCTCCCCACAAAACCCGAAAAGTCACCATACACGTTCTGGTTATATTGCCTCATTGCGGTATGCCATGCTCGCGATTTCCCCTTCACACTTTCCATATATTTACCTCCATTCTCACTCTCGAAACGTATCTGCACAGCTCTGATTACGGCTGTTCCCACTAATAACGGAACGCCCTTCCGGTACTCTGTTGCCGGTACTACAAAAGCTTGGATACCCTTATACCGTCGGCCGAGTATTACAACATCTAGAAACACTTTCCCATTATATATCATTTCATTTCCTGACGAGTCTTCGAAAATGACATCGCTATGACTACGGGACTGTTCACTCAGTACAGGGTGCTGCATTACAAACTCTTCTGTTATTGTTGTCACGGCAGATCCCGAGTCAATAAGACTTTGACATAATACCCCATTTACTAGGATGCATGCCTCGTTCAATGGGCCTATCTCACACTGATGTATTTCGGTTGGGGTGCCTGTGGTGTGGCCTGTAGGTTGCCCCTCCCCTACAGGCGATGGGAGTTTAAATTTGACCGGGGCTTCTCTCTCTCTTCCTCGCTCCTCGGGACATTGCGTTGTGTATTTTGATTTTCCTGGTTTCCACTTGCCCCCTGGGGGGTACCTCTCCCCCCATCTGGCACGTCCTCATAGCAATTGTAGGACATATGCCCCCCCTTTCCGCATCTGTAACATACCCTTTTCTCTCTCTTGGGTTGCTGGGGGATGGGAATATCAGAGTGATCCAATTTCCCTTTTATAACCTCTATTTCCTTCGCTTGGGCCTCGCACTTGGCCTCAATTCTGCCGAGGTCTGCTTTCAGCTCTGTTTTAAACTCCCTCAGCGCTTTTATAATGGGGTCTTCAAAGCTTGTGTGACCCCCCTTTGCAACTCCTGGGGTCTGGGGCTGACTCATAACTCTATCTATCCCCTGCTTGGCCACCCCCTTTCTCTTAGTGTCATATTCCAGCTTTAATAGCTCATCCTGTATCTGCTCGTATGAGAGTTCCATGGCCGTTAATGGCCGGAGTTGCATAACAACTTTCTCATCCCTTAGACCCGCTATTAGCACATCCGTCAGCATTTTCTCTCGGTTAGGGTACTTAAATCTCAAGTTGCCCTCCCTTTCCGCGATTCCCAGTAGCTCTGCCAGCTCTATAGCATATTCGGCCGGGGTTTCTCCTTCTCGCTGGGAGCGACAATAAAAAACTTGAAGGGGATCCCTACCCTGATACTCGATGCCCCCAAACATGACTTGTAGTCGTCTTAAAACTTTCTTATAGGTCTTATCCTTGCCGGCTTCACTCCTAAAGACTTTCGCAGCTTGCCCGGCCACATACCGCTCGATGAGTTCGAGGGCTCCTCTGTTGTTGGTTTCCAACCGACACACTCTAACCAGGTAGTCAACTTCTCTTACCCAGTCGTTCACGCTCACCTTACTGTCTCTCCCCGAGAATAATTGCACTTGCTTGATTTGGTGCGATGTTGAACTGGAGAGCCTCACATCTTCGCCGTAGACTGTTTATTTCCTCACGGAGCTTTGCATTGTCTTCGGCGAGCGGAATGCTCTCCAATGCCGGCCCAAAAAGCTCCCTTTGATCCTCAAACTTCATCCAGCTGTCCTCTTTCTCCTTCTTTATACTCATCCTGGTCACGGCACCAGTTGTGGACCCAGGGGAAGGAGTATACAAGACACAACGAGAAGCTTTCTACACGGTTTAATCTTATCCGCCGAGAGATAACTACAACACACGTTCTTCTACCTCATGGGCTCCCGATCTCCCATGACCTCTTGCGCGTGCTAATCCCATGGCAACGCATAACATAGGTAACATAATCTAGTCACGCAATTCATCGGTCACATAAGCAAGAGACCATCACCCAAGAGAACTGATCTCGTACCCTATGATAGTCTGCGCCAATCAATTTTTGGCTCAGTGGACGTCACGATACTATTTTAAGATTCGGTTCCAGCTCCTCACGGATTTTCATCGCTCCATCTCATGAATTCAACCTTGATTTCGACAAAGAAAGAGGGGCGATGGATGCGAAGCTTCAAAACTGGCTCTGAATTATGTGTTGCTCCCTAAACTTACTACCGGACGGATATGGGACGGATCTGACCTGGTCTGACTTGAACACTCGAGAAAATGAACTTTGAATTTAATATAAGCTACGGAGTGTAATTTGAAAACCCGTTAAAAATATTGCCGTTTGGATTTGACGGGAAAACTGTAGGCTGCATTAAGCCAGACCCGTAAGAATTTCGGATGTGACCTGGAAGCCGTGAAAAGAAACTGGAGTGACCTGAATTTCGTGAAACTATCGAAGGAAATGAAGCCGTATTCCGTTCAGTTTGTAGCCGGAGCGAGCATCGAAAGTCTTAAAAAAAATAGAATAAATTAACAATCCCGTATCGTTGTTATTGAAACTTCGCTTACCTTCAGTTATAAATACTCGTTTCCTGCAGTTCATATTCATGTATAGCTAGATAACATATCTAGGAAACTGACCGGATTATTTGCTCTATTTCATGGTAATAATTTTAGAAACGTTCAGTTTATAGCAAGCAAGCGCTAGCACGCATCGACTTTGCGAAATTATAAATCCAGTTAATCTGAAACACTGACTGACTGAGTTTGGAATTATAGTAAACAGACGCTTACAATTGGGGGGATCGGTTCTCTTAGGTGATGGTCTCTTGATGTAAGTGTGCGCTTGGCGGATCACAGGTAACCCAAGCTCTGTAAGTGGCAATATTTATTGGCATTTGTATGGGATTTTTTTAGTCTTGGATTTTCATAACTAATATTGAATAAAAAGCGACAATACTTACAGGATGTGTTTATTCGTCCATAGGCTGTATGTGGTTGCAATTTCAGCGTTTTTCGACGAGTTTTGATCCCAGCAGTTCTGTACACTGTATACTGAAAGGTGGGAGACAAAGGATTTAACCGAGTCGAACTCTATAATAATAATAATTTAAATATTTATACAGGAGGCAAACCTCACCCTAAGGTGATTTTCAGGAAGGTTCTGTATTAGAGTAAAAAAATAAAAATCTAAAAAATGTCTATGAATCTATAAAAGGTTAAAATCTAGTAATATAAAGTAGTAATTAAAAAAATAGCTATAAAGATAATAATAATAACAACAACAATAACGTACTACTATATATAAGTGATTAGATAAAGAGTTTAAATTGATCCAGATTCAGAATGTTTCTCGTGTTCTCAGACTGCAAATCCAGTCCTGAATGGCATGAAAACAAAGGCGACGTTAGCCAAATGAACTGCGAGATTTAGGCTTATAAATGTTTCTTACTTCTAGTATTGTAGTCGTGCACGTCTCTCTTAAAAGTAAAATCCCAGTCTATAAAACCATTTAAAAACAAATAAAATACGGTGCTTTCTGCGTCTCTCTGATAAGGAAGCCCAGCCAAGTTCTTCCAAGGTCTCTGAAGCAGAGGAGTGCTTGGACTTATCTAAAATTAGCTTTGCTGCTCTGTTTTGCAGAAGTTGATGGGATTTCATTAGAGTAGTATTGCTTTTGTCCCCCCAAACAATATCGCCATAATCTAAGAATGGTAAGATCATTGTGTTGCTAAAAAGTTCTCTAACAGAAGCGGGAAGTAAGTACTTGATCCTGGTTAGTATCCCTAATCTTTGTTTAACCTTGCTGTTGACGTAATCGACATACATGGTCATTCCAGGTAAGGGTTTCATTTATGACGACTCCCAAGTACTTAAATGAATCTACTCTATCAACTGAAGATCTTTGTCGTAGATTTGTACACTAATCGTGTCAAGGGATTTCGACCTCTGTGAACTTCCAATAAGCATAAACTTAAGATTTTGCGGTGTTCAAACGGTTAGCTTGTGATTGTAAAGCCACTGTGCTACGTTCTTTAGGTCTTCATTAAGCATAGACTCTAAGTCCTTAACTGAAGAACAGTACATGGCTGTATCGTCGGCAAATAATTAATGGGCAAATCGTTAATGTAAATAGAACGATAAGGTGCCAAGGATGGAACGGTATAGAACCCCAACAGACACTTTCCGAATGCTTGATGAAACTTGTCCGATAACTGTTTGCTGACGACGATTGGTTAGATAAGTCTGGAACTCTCACCACTTTTACACCCCGAAAATCCCAAACAATCGCATCTTGCCTTCGCCACGAGTAGTACAGTACCGCTCGAAACCTGTATTCTGATTGCACCATTATACTGTAGCTCTATTGTTTTCGTACTGCACGTTGTAAAGGTTAGGGTGTTTTGTATTGTTGGGTTAGCCAATGCTGTGGCTCGTTTCGAACGGTACAGGCCAGTAAATATTAAAGCATTTTCAGTCAGCAGATCCGGGATATCCTTCATTCTAGAGCAGCAAGCTGCCGAAGAACTCCACCAAATCACTCATTTGCTGCGCTGGCGCGCGGTCAGGCCTAGATGCTTGGTAAGTTGGAATGTTTGGTTAGCGCCTAGGCCTGACCGTGCGCCAACATTTTCCGGTTTGTCACAACTTTCAATCAACACGAATTAAAATGGCTGCAAATGAGTGATTTGGTGAAGTTCTTCGGCAGCTTGTTGCTCGAGAATGAAGGATATCTCGTGAAATAGAGAACCAATCGGCAACAAGGTACAAATCTTGTACCTGATCCGAACATGGAAGTGAGATTCCCAACCGGCGCCACCATGGTTATTTCCTTTCTCGTCGCTTCGCTCCTGGCTGAATGTTAGTGTAATAAATCACTGGTACCCAGGGTAGATTGAGAGATGATTTTGCTTCCCAACTAGGCCTGGTGTTCGCCCAAAAAGCGCATTTCGTCGATTCTTCAAAACTTGAACAAGCATCAACGGCCGTCTTTATCTCGCCACCCTTTGCTGTATACGTTCTGATTCATTGAATAGACTGGAGGAATAGAAGCCGCTTTTCCGAGGGATTGCAATAACATAACTCTGAATGAACAAACGACTTCACTGACAAAGATGTTATGCCCTCATAGAGATTAACATTTTGCAACGTGCAACTTTTCGTTCCCTCCCGCTGACAAATGCATTTGTCATGCGCGGCGCGACATGCGCAGAGCTACCCGAGCATGTCTAGTTTTGGCAGGCAACTCCCATTTTATTTTTATTTTCTCTCGTTGCTTGCGGAAGAGGCTAGATCTAGAAAGCATTGTACTTTTTTCATATTGCGTTTTAGTATCAAGTTCCACTTGGCACACATTAAAAGCGAGCATCGACTCTGCTTCTAAGGCCCGATTCAAACGTCGAACTTTTCATGCGCCGAACCTAATTAGATCAAATGAAGCCGCCTAATGATCTTTTGTTTCAATTGCTTTCGGCGCATGAAAAGTTCGACGTTTGAATCGTGCCTAATTAATGTTGATTGCAAAACTAAATCCAATAATATTTATTGATTTTAACATAAAATACATATGGATATATTTATTCCAAACTAATATTAGCTGGCAATTAAGCCAATTTTCCTTCTAGACTCTCAGCAATTAGTGATGCAGGTTTTAGATAACTGATTGAGGTTTGAGAAATTACACTGCTCTTGCAACTTTGAAAGCAAAACAAAGAAACAGCAATTCTAAATTACAATTTCGAATCCCTATCGTTCTCGTGATGAACAAACTATGATCTAAGCTAAAGTACCGAAGTGTGTTTCAAATGTTTACAAAACCAAACCAAACGCATTTGCCATAGTTAGATTTTGAAATCGCTGAGGCTTCCTGCCCTCTGATTGGTTGAAAATACTGAGATTACAGAATTCTGCGTAATGTTCGGCGTTGGCAAACCAAGTATCTATAGTTATCCCCACAGCATGTCATCATTTAATGTTTTCTCAGTTAGATCGACTGATATAAATATTCAGGTTTATGAAGTTATGTATTTGTTCAGTTCGATATTCAGTTGTTAATGACATGGTGTTGTGCATGTATGGAGTCAATGTTCGACTGATGACTAGTATTAATTAGCTAGTCGGCTAAGGTTCCTCCGTCCGATGCAATGATTGAAATGATATGCAATATTTTCCAGGGCACATTTTAAACGTTATTATGTACTTAACAAAACTAAAGGGCTATCACGGCTGGGCAATCTATCACGAAATGTGTAACTGTTGCTATAATAACGAAGGTTGGGAGAATTTATATCCAAATCAGTGAATGTCACATATTTGAAAAAGTAGAATGCCATGGTCTTTAAACCCGTGTCGACGAATTTAAAATAATTTCCATTCGAAGGTAAAAATCAGAGGAAACCATTTATTTAAAAGGGATAAAAACTGACTTGGGTTGACGGCTTCAGAAACATCTAGCAGTTTTGCTCAGTTTTAGTTCAATTATCTTAAAAACGAAACTATTAAGAATCGCAGTCCGGTTTGTGAAATTGATTTTGTAGTTCAGTTAAAGATATTGGTTGTGGGTTCCTTTATTTAAAAACTAGGAATATTATTTTACAACAGGTTTTTTTGCATTTTTAAAGTGCAAATAGTTTGAAATGATTGCTTAAAGTTAGATTCTCATTTCAGTGATGGGAGGTTGAATAGAAGAAGTTGAACAAAAGAAGTCATTCTCTAGACTTGGTGCTGTGATCCAAACAAACAGAACATTAGCTAAACCTATCTTTAAGAAAAATCTCAAGCAGTTACTTTTCACGATCCTTATTGATGTAGATATCAATCTTGATGTGACTCAAATCATGCAAAAGGTTTCCCATTACTCTAATAATTACATGGGCCAGGACTCTATTTTGTCGCACACAGTTCACATATTGTCGTTGTTCTTGTGAATGGCCCTCGACTCGATTGTTGTCATGGCTACGTTATTGAGGTGTGGTTGTTTATGACCCAACTGTTTGCTACATATGGTTTTGTTTTCGTTGTGTAATATGGCACGACGTGGAATAGACAGGAAGGGTGTGGTTATTTATGACGTAAACGGAAAGGGTGCGGCCATTGTTATTAATAAAATAGATTCGATAGTACGCGTGCTCGGATTGGTTGAAAGCAGCGTTTCTGTAACTATAGAAACAGAGAAAGTCGAGCGCGCACTTGAGCTAGTTGGGATAATTTACGTTTTGGTTATCCAATTAAGCAAGCAATTTTTCTCGTTGTTCGGGCATGGTCCATGGCCGCCTGAGTCAAGTTTCGCAAGTGTTTATTATTTGTTATTTTCTGTGTCGACTTCCGGGCGGTCAACCAATTACAGTGCATACATATATATTTGTTTTCTTTGTCGACTTCTTCCCCCGTCAACCAATCACATTGTACATTATACACACGTGACCGTAAGACCCGGTAACAACGTGTCAAGTTAGAAACTGGTTAGCGTCAAGTGATTTGCAAATGCATTCCCTAAGCTTATAAGCAGTGAACAGCTCCTAAGGGAGTAGCGCAAAGCTCTAATTACGAATGTCCAATATAAACACATTTCCTGGTGACCCAGTACCCTTGGATAAGAATCCCAGCCGACGAGAAGGCAAATCGACTGGTTATTTACAAATGTGGTCGAGTGTTCGGCTTGGTTTCCAGATCTTCAATTTTATTGACTCCCTAAACTTATAACCAATTACGGTAAATTCCTCATACGATTTCAGGGAACTGTTATCTGGAATTCCATATGTAAAGAAACCCAATCGAGTATTTAATACTGAAAAATGTTTTCAACCAGACTTTATTATGACAATACCAGTAAGCCCGATTTACAAGACAAATTTGGGCACAGCACTCCTAAATTTGAGCCCGCGTGCCGATGATATTGAAACCTGTCAAACGTCTGCGCGTGCGTATCACGGTCAGTCTGGTGGGCGGCCGCGCGAATTTCCCGCGCAAAATTTTCCTTAAAACATATTACAGTGAACTTCTACCCCCAAAAGTTAAGAAAAATACGTGAAAGTTAAGCTTTGTATTTTCACAGTCGACGGGAAATTGAACAAACTTCAAATTTTTTCGTAATTTACCAAAAAAGTTCTCAAGGTTTGAAAACGGGTGTGAACAGTGACGGCCGCCGGCTCGCTTTAAATTTGTTTTGGAATATGTTGTTGTTGCAAGACTTTTGACGCATGGCAGACGTATGACCTAAATTATCGGTACTACTGATTTTTGTCGTGTAAATCAGGAGTGCCGGTCTCAAAATTATCGGCCCGCGGGCTCAAATTTAGGAGTGCTGTGCCCAACATGCTTGTCGCGTAAATCGGGCTTTAGTCACCAGTCCATATACGATTGTAGCTGCAGCGCGATTTATGAATTTGGTGTCAGGAGTGAGAACGCGCGCGTTTAGAAGACGATTATTATAAGTCAGCATGGCATGAGGGAAATTAGTGATTAAATTCCCAGACAGCCGATCCGAGACAAATCCTCCGGAGGTTCGAAGGGAATTTTAATCACTAATTTCCAGAAACTTTGTAATCCTATAGACCCATTCCATAAATGGCATCCAATTTGAATAACCATTGTTTAGGAATCTTTAGTCTCATATTCATGTGAAAACGCTTTCGTGTGGCAACGTGAACACGAGGCTAAAGTAAAACCTATTTAAATTGGACGCCATTTATGAAATGGGTCTATTATCACCGAGGAACGGAACTATCTCCGAGAAGTTAATGTTCTGGGTTGCTCAGGCGAAAACGCTTGATTGAGTGTCATTGATTGTTTTTGAGATGAATAGCGCTAAAATACAATGTAAATATGTGATTGACTAAATATTCAAAGAGCATGCCTGAAGTTTAAATTACGTCACGTTTGTGGTTTTAAGTATCCCACATGGAAGCACTGAATCGGGTTCGAAAGACCATATTGCGGCTATTCAGTGCACAATAAGTACATTTCCTCGTTAAAACCCGAAAAATACTCAAATATTCATTTTAAAAGACTTTTCAAAAATATGACGTATCCTCTTTTTCATTTTAAAGTATTACCTCTCAAAAATTGAAATATTTAAAATGTAGGATTGTGGATATATAACGTTTGTCATGTACAAATATTTTAAACTCTAAAAGATGAATGAAGAAGTTAGCTTGTAGATGGTTCTATATTGCAATTGTATATTTCCCGCCAAAATAAAATCCACAATTTAATACCTTTTCTCCCTCTTAATTTTTGTGTGGGGCAAAACCGAAGCAGTGACGTCACAGTATCCAGCCGCGCGTAAATGAAACTGAAGCCTGGGAACGAGGCTAGCCCTTGCCATAATCCGCAATCACTATGTCCTCCTATTTAATTTTTTCCTCTTGCATGTCCAATGAGGGCTAAATAGAACAAGTATGCATACTGATGAGGAAATTCACTGTACACAAGGCAATAGACTGTTCAAAAAGATGTTGAATATCAGTAGCGGTAGCGAGCATACAGGCAGGCGAGGCATACAATATTGAAAATGTTCGAAAGTGCTCTCAAAATACAGGAAATGCCATTTTCGAGTACGTAGATGTTCACAATTTTCACTGAGTATAACGAATGTCCTTCGACGGTTGTTTAGGAACTTTATTGACTGATTTCCCTTCGTAAATTAAAGCTGTAACATAAATACAGCAATACAGTCGATAAGCAACAAATGAATACGAGTCAAAATTCCACCAAAATACAAGGCAAAAACACAATAAAATTACAAAGAAAGGCGGATATGCGGTACAAATACATTGAATAATACATTGTAAGGTTCCTAGGCTTGCTAAACTAACTGTATATCGTGAAGTCTTGAGCGAACAACAAGAACAAACTGAGTTCTGCTGACTTAACTAAGTCACGTGACTCTGGGTTCGCGCGCCGTAACAGACGCGCGCGTGGGAACTGGGCTGACTGAAGCCACCAAGTGACGGCGCTCGCAAATCATGCCTCGTCCAAATGTTCGGTCTGTCCACGGCCCTGAATATATTAAGTTATATGACTGATGTATTTGTTATTCCTATTTTGACTTCTTATTGAAGAGTGCTAATTCTTTATATATGAATTATCCTCATTAAATGAATCTATTAGTATGAATACTGAGATGCACTGAATGGCATTGAATAACCTAGACGATGAGACACCACGTCTAGAAAACGAATTACTTGCAGTGGAATATTCAAAGTTATTGTTACTTCTCTTTTAACTTCTTACTGAAGAGTAATTATTTCTCATTAGATAAAAAGTATCCCTTTAAAATTGAAATATTAGGTCGATTTCTGAGAAGCCTTGGTGTTGAGATACTACAACGTCTAGAAAACAAATCATTTGCAGTCGAATATTCAAAATTATTATTACTTCTGTTTTAACTTCTTACTGAAGAGTGCTAATTCTTTAAATTAAATTAAAATTATCTCCTTTCAAATTGAACTATTAGGTCGATTACTATAAGAAGCCGAAAAAGGCATTCGACACCGAAAAAATAATTCAATTCGAAATAAAAAAATAATACATGAGCAAATATTCGATTAAAAAGCTAGTGGAAAGTAACGGAAAGGTCGGCAATTCGTTTTCTCTCTTTTCTCGCGGCATGTACTTTCTTGTTCACTCGGCGTTTGCTATCTACTTTTAAGATAGTTTGACGGTTTTACCTACGATACTAAAGTAATGATGTATAAGTGTTTTTAATGGTAAAGATCTTGAGAGGTCAGGATTTTCTATTGATACTCAGTGATTATTTGTTTATTTTCAGGTTGAGTTGTTACAGGATGCTGTTTGTAAAACGTCTCGTGCTTCTGATGCTACTCATAAACAATATGCCAGTATTATTAATACAGCGACATGAACGAACAACAAGAGGAATGTTCCAAGTATTACCGGGTAGGCAACGCATATTACTGTGCAATCTCGTCCCCAGTGTCTTTGATCAGCGGTTGTCACCCAGTAAAGACTCTGGAGAAATCATTTTTGGGCCTAAATCGAAGCCTTTCGGTTATTGCGCATGCTCGTGCGGGTAATTTTAATAAATTAAATACGATCAGAATCGGTACTGATGACATTCTTTAAAATGTAATGGTATTCATTTATATAGCGCAAATTCTATATGAACATCGTATTCAAATGCGCTTCACAAAGGAGGCTTAATTATTGTTAGTTGTTGTTGCTATTGTGAGTGGCACAATGTGCTGCCATGCAGTTTACAACCACGAGTGTTTGTTGGTACCTTCAGGGTGTTCTGCTGGGAGACAATCACCTACAATTACACAAAATAGCACAACGGGTAGGTTATTTTACGCCCCCTCATATAGGAATATTGGCATCGTTTCAAAACTAAGGCACTCTCTCTATTCATCAACTTAAACAAATATATTATAACCTTATCTACCCCTATCTATCATATAGCGTATGCTGTAATAGGTTGGGGAAGTGCTTACAAAACGCATTTACAAAAATTACAATCTAAGCAAAATAAGGTCCTAAGATTAATGTTTTTTACAGTAACGTCTGGGCCCAATAGTGAAAGCGCTCTCCCTCTCCTAAACCTACTTAGACATTCTAACTGTACATAATGTTTACCGGCTCCACGCCCTCAAATTTACGCATTTGTGGCATAAAGTGCTTTTGCCAAACCTATTTGATGATCTTTTTCAATATGCCAGTTACCGACATACATACAACATAAAGTATGCATCCAAATAAAATTTATGTAAACCACGTGTTCATACCAATACTGGAAAACAAATGTTTTCCTACCAGGCAATTGACCTTTGGCATGAGATCCCTCACCATCTGAAAGACCTCAGTACATTTTCCTTTACCAAGGAAATAAAATATTATTTACTGTCAGAACGCTCACAGAAACTTGTGAAACTTGAATAGAAACGTTCCTCGTTTGCCCTAAGTCATTAGTTACCTTTCCATTAAACATTACTTATTAGTCCCAGTTCCTCTTCCTTGCTGCTTCTTTTATAAAAAATAAAAAAACTCAAACTTTAGATAGTTACTAGGGGCTAACTCGAAAACCTCACGGTTCCCTTTAATAGCCTCTAGGCTCAAACAAATACTCTATTTTTCTTTATCTTCTCCTTTAATAACTTATAAATAAATAATGTATATAATATCATTCTTGTAATTTATAAAGTGTGAGCCAATAAAAGATTGTTGTTGTTGTTATAGATTAGAAAAGGAAGGAGACAAGGCAAAGGCTTTTGACATCCCTTTCCAAGGATTCTTTACTGATTTTATTGGCATGCTGCTTGTTGCTTTTGATTAGACACTTTTTTTAAATACCGAGATGCATACAGCGAGTGAGAGATTGGAAGAATAAATAAATAATGAATAATCTTTCTTAATATGAAAAGAATAAAAGTCTCTGCAAACACTCTCTCATTCTCGGTCAACATACGAACTTCACATAACAAGACAAATTTACAATATACAATGACAGGTCATGTGTTAATGAATCACGTGATAGCAACTTATCACGTGACTTCTCCATTTGATTGTGCTGCGCTGTGCATGACGAAGTCACACCCAGTGTCTATCGTACAACATCAAGAGAGACTGCATAATAATAACAATAATTAATAAACTATATTGTACAATGACAGGTCGTGTGTTGGTAAATCACGTGATAGCAACTCATCACGTGACTTCTCCATTTGATTGTGCTGCCCTGTGCACGACGAACACCCAGTGTCTATCTTACAACATCAAGAGAGACTGCATCTGTGACCTGAATAACGCTACCAAGAAAACCAACCCAGAGTCACTACAAAACGATCCACTCAGCAGCCACTACCACGACAGTGAACCGGAGGTAAGATCCTTATCAACTCTCGACTTGACTTTTACAGCCACTTAAGATTGTAATTATACAACGGTCCATCCCTCACCGATTTTTTCTCCCATCATATGAAAAAGTAAGGAAACCCTTCAGACTCCATTTCGACGCAACCAGAAATGCGCATTGGTTATTCGGATATCAGGGTAATTAACATGCAAGAAGATTGACGCGATCGAAGCTAGCCGGTATCACAAAAAAAGTTTTAGATGCTGAGAAATGAGGTATCAACTGGACTTAATAATATTATCTAAGTTATCGTAAATTGCCGTTTATAAGCCCGCTTTTATACAATTCGTAAGGGGTTTTGAGGGGGATTATATCCGAGGAGGGGAATAGTATAAAGGAGGGTGAATGCGGAGTGCGGGAGTGGAGAAGGAAAAGGACTGGGCCTGACAAGTTCTTTCACATTTCTTCTTATAACAGGGATTTTACTTCATCTGCCGATGATCAGAAGTGTTTGAACTCGTATTTCGTATGAGTGGGACAAAACTACGGCATGTCCGTAGCCTTACCGTAATCGTATTGTAATTTACTGTACCGTAACTCTGTCATTTGACATTGATTTGATTGGATCCGAAAGACAAAAACAATGGGAAACCACTTGTCGTACTGTAACAGTGCCGTAAGTCATTGCCGTAACATTCCCTCTCATGATCATGCGATCGCGAAATCCGCTTAGTTAATAGTTACAGCCATAATCAACATTGCTGGTGGCCGTGGTAGTATGAAACCTAATGCATCTAAAGAACGTTGACGTGTCCATTCCAATATATCCCGGGGGAGCCGGTACTCCCGGAAATTTAGGATAGGCGTGAGCCGCGAAGACATCGAAATCCTCACCCTATATGTCAGGGTGAAAAATCGGAAAATTGGTAGCCTTTCCAAGGCTTGAAACTGAAATATGAGACTCTATATCACATCTTATTTTCAATAACTATCAGTTCTATAATCCTTAGTCCTGTCTCGACTATCAAATGAAAAATAAAACGAAAAAAGTGTTTCATTATCCTTGGAAACTAATTGCTAATAAAAATGGCGCATGCGTGTATATTTATAAGTAATAGCATGACATGGGGAAATTAGTGATTAAATTTCCCCGAAGCTCGAGGGGAAGTTTAACCACTAATTTCCCGAAATGTCATGCTATCACTTTGTAATACTATTATCACCGAGGAACGGAACAAATCTATGAGAAGTTTAGTTTTCTCTGCCTAAACTAAGACGTTGCTTTCGAAAATGTTTTGTTATTATTTTACGTTATTATGCTTGATTGAGCGCCATTGATTGAATACTTAGCACTACAGCTTACCACTTTATATATTACATTATTTACACTTACTAGTGCTACGCGGCAAACATGATTCAATATCATAACTACATATACATATATAATCGCCGTGACCCCATATAACGCACCAATACCCACGATTGCTCTCATCTGACTTGATAGCTCAGTTGGTAGAGCGCCAGACATGTAACCTGGAGGTCGTTGGGTTCGAGTCCCACTTGGGTCAGAGATTTTTTCTCTTTCCCTCGTAGGGCGTGCACACTTAGCACTACAGCTTACCACTTTATATATTACATTGATTGAATGACCCTGACTTCCCCTGGGGACAAGCGTGTTGTTATTTTAGTAGAATAACACTAAAATAAAATATAATTATGTGGTTTACTAAATATTCAACGCGCATGCATGGAGTTTAATTACGTCGCGTTTATGGTTTTAAGTATCCCACATGGAAGAAGCGGGTTTGAGAAATGAAGACAAGAGCTTTCTTGAGCCATATAATAGGTAGGATAGAGGATTAACAGGCATTGCCCATAATACGGTGTTCCAATTAATGGACAGTCCAATGTTCCCTTATCAGCGTGCATGCCCATCTAATTTTCCTTCTTGCATGTCAATGAGGGAAAGTTATAAAAAGTATGCATGCTGATGAGGGGATTTAGAGATTAAATGTCCCTGAACAAACAAATAAAACCGAGGGGATCATAGTATTACTTATAAATATTTCATAAAGCACGGCATATTTTACTTTTGTTACCAGAATTCCAAGTCCTGTCTCGACTATCTTCGAAACGGTGCAGCAGAAAATGGTATTTATACCATTACAGACAACAGTGGAACACTGTTTAACGTTTGGTGCGACTTCACTTCAGAGCTGGGATCAGCTTGGACTTTAGTGCTGTCCTTTGCACTAAAACACAGAAGAAAAGATGCATTCTGTCGTCGTTCCTTCAGTGTAAATTTACCGAGACAAGAGAACACCCCAAATTGGGAAGACTACCGATTGTCACTGGCCAGAATGCAGCACCTCGCCAGCCAATCAACGCATTGGAGAGCCACGACAGAGTTTCCGATCTATGGTGTCGACTACCGTGACTACATACGCGCAAAGTTTTCCAGTTTCAACATCATGTCTTTTATCGGTGATGGCATTTGTAAAGAAGTCGAATTGATCAATATTAGGGGGCACCAAGGAGCTATGACAGAAGTACCGTTTTGGGAAATAGACGGAGTACGAGCCTTCCACACTGACAGTGCAGAAAGAAAGTGTACATTCCAAGGAGCAAATACCGGAGCTGTGCTGAGTGAAAACAATTTTGGTTTTTACTGTGAGGGAGACATGTACATGAACCCACAATTTCGAGGAACGCAAAATGAAGAAAGCACAACACAATATTGGTTTGGAGGATATTAATAAAATATGAATGAACACCGTAAAAGAGTTGTTTAAAAAAATATAATACTGAGTGAAAAAATAGTTTACAACTTTACTGCAATATCTTAAATAGTTTTAGACTAAGTTGGCCACTTTAGAAACGAGTAGGGGACTGGGACCGAATGTGGAAATTTATCTGATAAAATAGGAACTCCAAAACAAGAGAGATCACATCGAAATTAGTATGTTTAGGGGGGATGGACGCTTCATTGGATATTTACCATGCGGTAAATAAGAGATGTAGTATAGCACCCTCCAATCGATACAAACGTCATTTTCTTATCAGATCAAATTTTCACACTCGATCCCAAACCCCTACTCTTTTCGAAAGTGGCCAATAGACTAACTATGTAATATGCTGTTTTATAAAATTTACATAACGTTGGTCAACAATGCCGAACAAATGAGAAAATCATCCATGTCGAATAAAAGGATAGGCAATCATAATTTATAAGTAATCCTGTAAAATGTGTCATGCCCTACCAGCCACGCTTTCATGTCTTTCCAAAGGCAGTTTAACAGTGTCAATTTCTCTGCAAGTGTTTAAAGTGCAAGCATCGCGTTCAAAACATAGAAATTTATAGTGCACTGTTGTGTTTGTCTTAAGTTAAACACTTCGACTACTGGACTTGTTTGGGCTCAATTGGCAAAAACGCGAGTGCTAGCTCAACCCTCCCCCATCAGTTCAAGTTTGGTTAGCCAGCCCGGGGTAGTTATAAATACTGCTGACGTTTTAGGCCAAGGGCGCAAGCTTTCCCCACGATGCCATTTGGGAGAATTCTGTACGCTCGTCCACGGTAGGTATTGCTTCTCCTGTAGGATTTTGAATGAAATCTGCTCTAATTTTGGACACATAAGCCACTGTAGGAGAGCCAGAGGACTTCATTAAGCCTGGAGACGGCCGCTGAAAACTACTTGACTTGCTTTTAGCAGGCTTTGAATTGTGAGGGATTTCACTGGGTTTTTCTTTTGTGTTTCTGCTATGAGACACATCAAAACATTCTTCATTGAAATTTCTGAATTTCTGCAGTTGGTGATCTTTCCCCTGCTAAACCTATTGTCACTTTAAGGCTTCGGCTTGTGTCAAAATCACCGCAGGGGCAAAATACTTATGTAAAAAACCCTACTAGAAGGAGTCCTAGAGGGGGAACCGCTGTCGAACGTTTGTTAATTACCCAGCATGCAATTGGAGGTGGGTGCAGGAAAATATGGTACAGTGAAATGCAGTGTAAGAATGGCGTGGTTCACAGTCGCTTGAATTGTTTTGTGCAAACAAACCTGGTGGTTGGAAAGATTAAATAAGGTACTGTATTCACTGAATGCTGATTTAATTTGTGTTTGCTTTTGATTTCAAGTGCTAATGAAAAGGGCTTTTTGAGCCGATTTCCAGCTACTCAGAATTCGTGAAAATTGGAGAAACGACAAAAGATCTCCAAAACAAATGAGTTTTTCTCCAAATTGGGGAGTGATCCGATCGCTGTTTATAGCTCTGGCTTTTAAGTAATTCACCCCTTGAAGTAAAATTGCAACATCATTTCTAGCATGTCTAGATTCGATGCAATACTTCATATCGACCGGTTATTAGACAAAGGGTTAATCTTGCAAATTTTATTATATTTCTGCCATTTAATCCTTAATTTTAGTTACTTTTCGTGGTTCCTGACGTCATAAGATGAATCAACTCCCTCCAAAGAGAAAACTACAATAAAATCCAGTAGGTTTCAATTATGACATCACAAGTTGAAACAGTCCCGCAATTCGGGTAGCTTTCAATTGGTTGTTTTTAGAGCGGTTTTCAGTTGAGTGTAGTAAAACCAAACGCAAATTACCCACAGCCAGGCAATCATAGGAGCGAGTAATCACAAGTAACTCATAAATGGCTTCCCTGTGAGCCGATGACAAACCAAAAGCAAAACCAAAACGAATTTGCGTTTGGTTTTACTTTGGATTCTGATTGGTTGGTTTACTAAACGCAAAACCAAAACACTTCCGACACTCAATTGAAATCCGCTCTATCGTCACGACCTTTGATTGCAAAATTGGTT